>JARJDU010031802.1:0-14318 GCA_030264695.1 Lissagria laeviuscula | reverse complement strand
TTTCTTTATCCCTCCTGTTTTCCATCTCATTTCAACCCCCGAAATTGATTAAATCTGAACAAACAATATGGTCTGTTATTGCCATTCTCTACATCCCTCTTACCAAACACAAATGAAATCACATAAGGAAGAAAACCTCGCCTCGAATGCTTTTCAGATCATTTAATAGACGATAGACCGAGATTATCGCAAAACGATGCTCTCCCAATCTAGGTCCTGGCGTTTGTCTCTCTTTATTCCGACCCTATTTCCCCACGCAATTCTCAAACGTTCATCTATTCCGGGCACGAATCTCCGTTCATTTCCCAGCTTGCCAGTTGCGGGTGAAAAAACACCAAAGCCAGGACCAAAACATTCGCTGCCGAACGAATAAAAATCCAATTTACATACGCTAATTGTATACTAATTGCTATTTTATGTCGTTTCCAGAAACCCGAACGAGCATCACAAACAGGAGCCAGTTTTGGCCGCTTCCAGAGAACGCAATAGGTTTCGATCGATTGTGTGGGATGAGTATGATTCCGTTCATCAGAAATATTTAGAAATTGGTAAGTTTCAACTTAGTAATCAAATTAGCAAAAGAATTTAGTTTAAAAGCAAAATTAAAATTAAAAAAAAAGGTTTGCCGATCGCGGGGCTTAAACTCGGACAATGCCAAAAGAGACTACGTTTGCAGAGATGCTTCGGTTTCTGATCGGAAGCGGAGCCACTAACCGCAAACATATATAAATATATGTTTTTTATGCTAGACCCTATATGTCTTCATCCCTCTTATCACCATTGCTTCTCATTGAACACGTCACACGGTACACACGGTCCTCCTACTATTTCTTTTTTTCAAATCTGTGTAACCTTCTACATCTCTGATCCACTTCACAGTACGCTTTCCCTCTTAAGTGTTTCACACCTTCCCATGCATCTCAATCAACGGTCATATTAATAATATGTGAAAAATTACAAATAGTGGGAGAAAGGAAGCGAAAATAACAAAATGAATGTTGAAATGAAGGCTATGCATTATTCTAGGAAGTTGTCAGCGCAAACGCATGTACTACCCTAACCATTCCCTACACTTCAACCTCTGTTAGTAGAACTATAATAAAAAATATATAGCAAAACGCTAGAACTATTAGCACTGCAACTCGCTTCTCTTGATAAATGATGCTCGAGCTTGGGACAGACGCAGAATGAGCTTTTCCACTCTTTCAGTTTTTCCATCCACCTCCAACTCTTTCCTGCGTATACACGCATCAAGTACCCACATGTTAAAAACACATTAAGTATTAAGGAGCCTTTAGCCGCTCAGCAAAGCTTCAGCTTGATATACCTCGCTTTTCACTCCATTTACTGTAATTATCCCTTATCCAGTATTTATATCCCCTCCACATACATTTCACTGAATTAATAAATAAATAAGTAATCGAAATTTTGAAAAATGTTCAAATTACCGCCATAATATAATCCTTTCATTAATAAAATATGATATTGCCAGGCCGTTCGAAAATTAATGCGCGATTGTTCCAACGACTATCATTCTAATTACCTCAATTGCCTGTTGGTTAACCATCGGGCATTTAGATTCCCTCGTTGTAAATATCCTGAAAATTACCTGCCTGTATATTTTATTTTATGCACTATATGTACTTACACGCATAAATGTTGTGGTAATAGTTGAAATTGCAATCCGCGAGCGTTGGGATCATTTTAGCTACCGCTCGTATAATTCTGTCTAGCTTTTGGTCACCGATTGTAACTACAACTGAAATGTAATGCGCGTTGCGTAACTGTTTTATTTTGTTTTGGGTTTGGGATGCTGGCCATGTTGGGCAGCCAGATTTGTTTACGGCTTGTATTTCCAACAATATCATAGTTTTATGGCAGTGGTATGCAGTTTTTGTGCAGATTTTCCGAGCTGCATGCGTCTATCTTTCGTTCCAGCTGCATGGATATCTGTTTTGTATTGTATGGATATTATCCTAGGAAAAAAGTGCAGATGTATTTGCATAAGCTGTATATTATGAGAGGCTAATTGGGATACGGCATGCTTAGATTGTCATAAGTTTTAATAGCTTCTTCTATTTTGTTCAAATTTTTGTATCTACTGCGTACGCATAGAATTCATCATCATTATAATAAATTCTTAAGATGTAGAAATTGATTCAATTACATGTGCATTTAATTTGCGGCCTGTCGCAAATTCTGTATCACGGATAACTAGCGGGGCGTATGCGAAAGAGCAAACTTGCAAACTCGCGGGCGGCATCTGCCGCCGTCGTGGAACGTGCGATGCTGTAGACGCCAACGCCGACGTCTAGATTGTTAATGCATCCCGTAATAAATGATATTTCATATTCCATTAGTTTTGGTGCACGGATTGCACGACGATATAATGTTACCATATTCTTAGTGTCATACAGCATGTCTCAATAGAATCTTAATCACTTGGCAATCAAAGAAAATTGTCTTGTTTAATTATAGCCTAAATTGTAATTACTTTTACATTTTCTAATGAATTTTGTTTAAATTTTATTGCAAGTAAAATGATACACCTTGTATAATCACTTATGCATATCTATTCGTCGTGTTCGCTAACGACTCAGCCGCCGCATGCCGCCACCGCGCATTGTTATGTAGAATTTTCCTCGAACGCGGCCGCAGTTGGCGTCAGTATCAGTATAGCTGGGCTACGAATGTTGCATAGTATTATGTTAGGTTATGTTGAAAGTGTGGCGGCGGCGGGCAGCTAGGCGATTGCGGTGTGGTTGAGTGCACCCTGATGTATACGTTCACTGCGGCCCACCACGATAGTTACGTCAACATTCGCATTCGCATACATCTTCTCGTGCATCTTCACTAGCACCATTTGCGTTCGCATTCTATATGCAATCACATTTAAAATTAGTATCTAAGATAAATGTCGTCATAAAATAAGTCAACTCAAATCTATATTTTTAAAGAATGTACGATTTATATCTGCCCTAATCCGGTTCAAAAAACCATAATAGCCATTTAGAATTCTCTGAAAATGTCCACACGATTGAGCGTGATATTGTCATACCTTATTCATGATTCGAAGGATCTTGTCGAATCTATTATCCTGGCAATGCACAGGACTAGTACATATTGCAGGGATGCATAAAGTTTTGAAACGAAGGAGCGCATAAAACATCGATCATGCAAAATGGGTGGATAGAAGAGAGATAGTGGTGCACGGCATAAGGCATTTCTGGTCTCACACTCCTCACGGCATTAGAAACACAAACTCTTGACTGTAGACCGTCTTCTCCATCATTTCCTCTAGAGCTGGTGCATTCCCCGCGTGCTTCTTCCACGTTCCTGGAGTGTGATACCACGATAGTAAGTATGCTAAAACGATGCTTTCTTTCTCAAAGTTTCTTCCACGTACCGCAGTATGCAGAAAAAGAATGTGCTAGAGAAGTGAAGCAGAGTGGGAAGAGGATAATTTCGAAATATCTATTTCCATACCATCCATGAGATGATAGACTGGTCTGGTTTGCGATGCATGGTGGAAAAACGGTGAATGATGATGCTTCAGATAGGAGTGGAAACTTCTACAGTATGTCCGAACTAGTTCTTCTACTCTTGTATTTATAGAATTTAATAAGAAAAAAATTCAAACTCGACATAGTGTATATCCTCTTGTGGTATAATCCGTAGACGCCGCTTGATTGAAGAATACACGTTATTGGAAAGCGTGCAAAGCGTCGCTTCCCTTTTTCCAGGCGTGCGTTAAAGTGTTCGGACATCAATATTCAAAGTTTGTCCTCTTGCGCCATCATTTATTAGACTGCCTTAGGTCTTCCCCGATCACCCCCTACCATTTAAACCTTCCTTCACACTATGTAGTCTCGACCTCATGCATGTCCCTAAAGTGTCTCCAGACCTTTCTACTTGCTTTGTGATCTCTTTTCCCTCCAGCATAGTGTTGGGATGAAATCCTGCCTGTCTGCCTTGGTTACGTATCTCTTTCTTTTTCTTTTTTCTTCTCGTCGTTTTCGTCTAGTGTCCCAGCAGCCAATTTTAACGGGCCGCTGGCTATTACCTCGCATTTTAGTTTATCTCATCTTGTAGGGTTTTACCAGTAGCAATAAGGTCGTATTGTATGTTTTTCCATTTTAACATTTGCAGCACAAAAGATCGGAGGTACGTAGCCAAAATAGATTGGAAAATTAATTTTCTACGATTAAACAATTAAAAAGAGGTTCCACTACGAATCGACCAATTTTTGTGATTGAGTTTACTGTGTGATTGGCACTCTCACTGTGCATTTTTGGTGCCGGTTTGTGCTAGATATTTACTATTCGGTTGAAGAAATGATAAAATACGAATTTAATTCAAACTGTGTATGAGTTCTAAATGTTAATTATGATTTCATATAAATATTCATAACATGAGTGTCACATATTGTTAATATTACACACAGCATTAATATAATAATGTAATACGGCTGGGTTTTATCGAATTATCCGCTTTGTTTGACATGATATTGTCATTGTTACTCATTACAATTACGAAACCTCACATCATAATATTGAATCGATAATGTCTTTTTGTAAATATTGCAAATTTCTGTCCAGAAAAATTCCTTTGACTTAATATTTCTTTCTCTATTTTTTACTTTTGTTTTATTCGAATTTTAATATCCAGCTCAATAATTTTGTTTGTTATTTATGCAAACGCATTCATTTCACTTTATCATCTTTCCTTTTCTTTGCTAATAGCAAGTTTGCAAACATGCAGCACATTTGCATTCGTTTGTTGTTCGTGTCGATTATTTCCCGCTCGCCTTTCTCTATATCAAGTTAAACCAAACCAAACTAAACTGGAAACTTTCGACTGCAAAGAAAAACAAGCTGCGTCGTCCATCCAACATCCGCCGACTCTTGCGCCATGCAAAAGGACGAAAGAATTTTAATATAATTCGGCAAAATATGGCGAGTCGTATAAACGTCGAAAAGTTTGCTTTCCTTTCATGCGCATAAGTCTACTCCTCGAAGCAACTTTCTAGTAGTTCGCTTTCCGGTTGTGAAGAACCGAGCCAAGATCCAGCTGAAGAAGCTATATGCGGCGAGGACGGTAGCATATGGACCCGATCTTTAAATGAGACGGACGTGCCGCCCTCAGTTCTGTTAGAAGAAGTAAATTTCAAACACGTGATGTTGAATATTATGCTAGAATAAGCTGTACCAGATGGCTGAAATCTAAATTTGTTTATATCTGGTTCGAAAGATTACTACTAGTTATTATTTTCTTCTTAGATTTTATTCAAATCCAGCGTTTTTTTGAAAAAAAGAAAAGAAAATCCAATGTAAGATTCGCTATTTTCACGTCTCTCGCAGCGTCTCTAATTTCTCGGGAAAATATGTGTCTGGCCTTTCGTCCTGAGCCTCGATCTATTCCCGACTTCTTGATACCCACTTAGCACCGTCTGGAAGTCGTACATCCTGCGTTCGAATGGTTTCCAAGCGATTTTTTAACATTTTTAAAACGTTTTTCTCAACGTTCACGTTCCATTATCATTCAACTTGTGTAGAGAGCCCAAGCAAGAGACGAAAAGATTTGAGTACGAGCTCTAACAGGTCTCAGCCACTGATCCTAGAATAATTGGATGGCTCAAGAATAAGAACCTAAAGACCCAATGAGCGATAGCGATCAATTGGTGACAATATTTAACTAGGGTTATATTAGAAAAGCGAAGTTCTTATGTTTTATTATATAGATTGTTCGAAATCAGGGCGAAAAGGATTTAAAGAAAAAGAAGGCGAAATCAAAGGTAAAGAAAAGTGGCCGTGGTCTGCATGAGAGAGTATTTTCATTGCATGAAGGCGGTGGCAATCGCAAGAGACCTAGACGTGCAGGATGGCCTAATGGATGTGCGTCTAGGTTTAGACGTGGATCTACACGGAACGCGAGCTCGCGTAATTCCCGAGATAGTTAAACGGATGAGAAGAGAGGAAAGCGTCTTCTTACTTGCAGGCACGCGCGATCGTTAGATGTACAAAACGGGGTGCAAATCAAGCGTGAAATCACATCGCGCCTCGTCTCCTCGTTTCGTTTGCCGCAATGGGGCGAGCCGGGGAGTTATGCTTAACTGAAACTTATATCAGAGTCAGTCTTCTTGGCTTTCGATTACACTTGGATATTGAAAACCCGCTCTTTAAACCTATAGATAGAAGTAAGCTGCCATTCCGTATAAATGGAAAATAGTCATTCGTTTTTCATTAAAAATTCATAAATAAAATTTCTAATTTAAGAACAAATTCCTCTTATAAAATAGAATAACCCCATCATTTATATTCAAATTTGACATTATTAGCCCTACTTATTCCTCTTCAAGTTTTCTTTCCTTTTCTGTTCTTTGATTCCACTCCCAAATTAATGACACTCGGCGCAGCCTTTGAATAGGCTCGCGTTTTATGATGCAAAGCAGCGGGCATCAAAGCAGCCAGCTAGCAACCGTTCGAGCGTTAATTGTATCAAGAAACAATTAATCTTTCGCGACGCGAGACCGCCACCGACATGCTGTCGGCATCTCTCTTGTGCGTTCTGCGGCGGCGATAATTTATAGCTCACGCAATCACACGCACCGCGCTATTGCCATCAATGTTACCACTATTGCTACCGTCGCTTCCAACGACGAAATGATAACCAACAGGTCTACCATTGTATCTTGCTGCCAACCATTACGATACTATCTACATATCGCTCCTCATCTGGCTCGATGTGATTATTCCTTGCATGCACGCAGCTTGATGAATCGCCATTGTTACTTCCATCGATTGCTACTACCTAAATTCCTCACATTACTAAGCATACATATATATCTATACATTGCTCGATTAGTCCTATGATGATATTGTGTATAATAATTAAATTACTAATGCAATATGTCCTTCTACATAAAAGCCTTTGAATACCTTTGAGCTGGTAATTATCAATTAGATATATATGCCAAAGGAAGGTTTGAAATTAGGAATATTATTAATATGATAACCATAAATTGGTTTTGGTGATATGTACATATTACCAGCTTGCCGATGGTGTAAGTAACGCACAGTATAAAACAAATTGATGGGACGTGTCTTGCTCTAAGCTTGAAATTATGGGGTGCCTATCGTTATATATTGGATCGATATTAAATTTGCGGGCGGTAATTTAGTGGCTCGTTCAAGCGCTTGGTGGAAAGAAGCCTCTTCGTTGTCGAACAGCAATCAGCGGTCGTGGAACAAGCACGAACACGTTGATCTTATAAGGGCGATACATCACCGCCTCCTCCCAAACCTCAAACTTGATTTTTTCTATTGCCTATCTATTGCCTATTCTACTTTCCATGACAATTTTTCCTAGAAAATGTATTTATCGCACAAAATTGTTCCATTTCATCAAATAAACCATCAAGATTTCTAATTGAAATCGGGCAATTGGAATAATATTACGGACGTTGCAATTTTAAGTCGGTCGAAAATGAAAAACGCAACAAAGATAATTGGAAAATTAATTTCTCATAGTAATTGCTTTGCTCTTAATTTCCAATTTCCATTATTTCCTCCTTTGTGTTCTTCAATTATCAAAATTTCCATCTTCTCCACTTAATTTTACTCGCTTTAGGAAATTCCATGCTAATATCAATGTTGTTCCTTGGGGTTACACTTGAAATACGTTGAAAGGTACAGCCAATCAATTGATAAAATAATAATTACGTCAAGGGCGTTGTCGATTAAAACGCAATCATCCACGCCGAGGAGGCTGCGATGGTACTGATGATGATGTTTGTTTGCGAATGTTCCGCGGAGTCTGGCGCATACGCCTCGTTAAAGCGCGGTTTTCCCGTTTTTCCGCCGATTTTCCCAATTTGGAGCGTGTTCGCGCACACGTGCAGACATAATCTCCGGCCCAAAGGAGAAAAATGCAAAGAAGAAGTAAAGCCATCAGGAGGCGGTAATTACCAAGCTACCCAGCGAGAGCATGCTGGAGGCGGCGAGATGTCCGCACATATATCATACGCCGTACGTGATGGCAAAATACTGAAAAATTATACTGGTTATACAACGAAAATGAATTTTGTGTGTCACTATTTCTATTTTAATATCTTAATTTTTATTTATTTTATAATAAAGTTTTATCTTTGTTTGCAGGCATGAAACCAAGAATGAAGAACCAT
Organism: Lissagria laeviuscula; assembly: GCA_030264695.1. NCBI lineage: Eukaryota > Metazoa > Arthropoda > Insecta > Coleoptera > Staphylinidae > Lissagria > Lissagria laeviuscula. Next base: position 6,136 of record JARJDU010031802.1, on the reverse strand, counting down.
TTCCGTGCTCATCAACTCAGCGTCTGGCTTCGTCTAATCCCTGAATTGCATCGTGCCGGAATGGAAGACGTTGTAGCTCGTCATAATCTCTTTCGAAATCACAACAACGCCGAGTTGTACGATGGCGCTGTCCGCCCAGATCCCCTCTCAAGAGTGAGTTACTACGATCCCACGATGGAACTCTTCCGCCGCCGGCCTAACAACTCCATGACTAGTCTGGACGCCCCGACAACAATGGACACTATCGTAACCACCTGCGTCAATGTAGTCTCAGCTGGCAACTTCAATCCTCAGACCTACCACGGCCAACATCACAACGCCACGGCAACAGATACCCTTGCTAGCTTGGAAGCTGCAGGCTACGCAGCCTATTCGACAGCGCTCAGTGTTACCATCGCCATCGGCTGTTCGCTGCTCATCCTCAACGTCCTAATCTTTGCCGGCGTCTATTATCAGCGGGACAAAACGCGTCTGGAAGTAAAAAGTCTCCAGCAGCAGCAAAACCGTCAACAAGCCAATTTTGAAACGATATCTAAACATGGACATTACCACATGGGACATTCCCAAAGTGCCAATGTCATAGTTGACGTTGAACAAGATACCACTGCCATGATCCTTGCTGCAAACACTCAGCAACAACAGCAACAACAGGATCAGAAGATGCAGCAACATCTTTGCGCACAGAACATGCAAATGAATTCATTAAAAGCACCACCGCCCAGTCCAAATGTCATGCAACAAGGCAATTGTATGACTTTACCAAAGAACGCTAGTAATTATGCACAGAATTATATACATCAGCAACAACAGCAGCAGCAGCAACAACAACAACAACAACAACAACACCAACAACAGCAACAACATCATGGGTGTATGACTTTGCCTAAGAATGCAACCATGATGAACAACACGGCTTGCATTGTGGCGGAAATGCAACAGCAAGGGATTGTTCAGCCGCCTAATGGAAATGCGACTATGCATATGAACGTGCCACGCCCGCCACCTCCACCGAGGAGTAAATCTCCTCCGGAATCGCAGCCTTTACTTACGCACAAGTCAAGCATGCGTGTCCCGCAAGCGGCGATGAGTGAAATGCGCGTGTGATAACTTTCGGATGGCTCGGACCTTGTATAAGTCTCTTAATTAAATTAATGTAAATGACTTTTCGGTTATCCCAAGGCGAGTATAATGTGTGTACAATGAAGAACTTAAGTAGTTATTAAAGTCAAGAGGTGTAAATGCGGTTGTTTTTTGTAAAACGGTTTAATTTAAGACTTAATTGTGGTGAATATCGTCATGAAAATTAAGGGTTACCATGATGATTGGAGTAGATTAATTGACTTGGTACTCTAACTAATTAAAGGGAATTATAAATAAATGGGGAAGCAACTTTCAAGAAAATATTAATTGAATACTTAATGTGGCTAAATACTTCAATTCTTTAGTTCTACACGATTGGTTATGGTATCGATTTGTATTTTCTTGAAGAAAATGCTTTAAAACGTCCATGTGTAAACAGTAACTAAAGATTTTTCAAATCAAACTTAGTCGATGGCACAATTATTACACGTGTGGCCTAAAACTACCTAGCGAGAAAAGTGACAATTGTCATTGCGGATTTTTTTGAAATTTTATTTTTATTCTAACATTTCTTTAATTAAAAATAGTCATTTCTTATAGCAATTGACATTGTTAACTTTTAAGCACATTATTACGATTGTATATAAACAAAATACGAAATATCATTAAAACTTCTCGAAATTACTTACTTTCATAAGTAAATATATAGAACTCATCGTATAATTATATGAACAATTAAAAGGAAATTACACGCGTACACGAAGTTATAATATTTTTTATCATAAACATAGATTAATACTAAAAGCAACAAATTTAATTTTTAAATTTTTTAATTATAGAAGTTTAACATAAAATCATATAAAATTACTACGATTTGGAATAGCATAACTGCCAATAACTAATATGTATTACAAAATTTATTAACGCCGATATACAATTTAAACAATTCGAAATACTAATTAATTCACACATGTACACCAAAAGACAATTAAAAATTATAAATATTACATCACAGTGAAAGGAACTTTGAATGAAACAAACTCACTAACTGAACAAGGAACGAGCCATGGAACCACGAAAGGAACGAAGCAAATTATATAAAATAAGCGACGAAGTGTAATTAACGAAGTTTTCGCGCAGGTCGCTAACGCCAGGGATGAATTACTCTCGTATTTTGTGCCAAAGTAAAAGAGACTTACTTACTCCTACATATATACCTATATAGACTTTATATATTTTATTCTTTTTTGTTTGTTTGTTATCTTTCTTCGTCTAAGGGTAAGAAGAAGCTATTGTAGATGAAAAGGGCAGTAAAGTGAAGAAGAAAAAGAAACATGTGCGAGGTGGGAATTAAATATATGAAGAGGTGTGACCGAGACGCTAAGGAACAAGAACCAAAAAAAGACGGAAGCGGAATAAAGGGAATAAAGAATTTCAGGTAGTATACCTTGAAGGGTATTAATTAGATTACGTGCTTCGAATCGAGGAATGATTTCATTAGAGGTACAATTTTGCTCTTCGTTTATTTTATCTTATTTTGTTTGCTTTTATATGGTTGTGTGTTGATTTCTTTTTCAGTTCTTTTTGCCTGGTTTTTGCGGCAATTATCTCACCGTTGTTATTGCTTATTTAGGTATTTGTTTTTAATCTTATTTTGTTTTAATTGAAGGTAATAGGGGAATAAACAAAGGTGCTGTTAAATTTAACAAATTAAATAAAACTGTGGATATGAAAATTGCAAATTTAGATATTGGCGATTTTACTCACTCAAAACACACAATGACAATGCAAATCCGGTACTTTTTTTGTGTAAAGTGAAATATGGACAATCCGACAAGTATTATACGATAATGATAATGAAAATGGTCAACTCATAAAAACGAGTACATGAATTAAAATCAGCAAATTAAAACATATTTATACTTAAATAAATCATTACCAGAAAACTTGGACATTTTGTGATCATCGTAAAAAAAAATTTACAAATAACACTAAAGCAGTACGTACGAATAGAAGGAAGAATGTATGATATTAAATTTGAAATATATTCTAGTGAATCAGAAATGCGCGGATATAAATAAACATTAAAGGAGAAATAAATAAAATCATATAGTTTCAAATTTCAACGAAAATAGTCTTCTAGCTTTAATTAACTAAACGTTTAATGAATGATTTATATATTTAATATAAAAAAAACTGTATATAAACCGTAATATTAATATTATTATGATCATCAAAAATCATGTTTATTTGTTATATAAAATATTATAAATATATATATCGACAAGTGAGGAATTTCGAATTTTTACGAATCTCCAAAATATAGCAGAATGCAGACGAGATAATAAAAGCATGTAAATAATTAAACAAATAGAATGAGAATGATAAAAGATGAAGGAAAGGCTATTGATAAAAAAAAATTATCATTTAATTGTTGTATAAAAATTAATATTGAATTAATATTGTAATATTTACATGTTTTGTTTCTCCAAATTTTATTTAAACTAGATGTCCGTTTTAGTAAATGAAAATATTAATATATTGTGAAAGTTGTAATATATTCTAATATTGGTTCGGTTTTAGTTAATTTTTACATAAACGATGTAAACAATACTCATTAAAAAATATGCAAGTGTAAAAGTTGTCAAGAAATAACAAAAAACGAACTGGTATTATGATGATCAATGTGTAAGAATTTGACATATGAAGATATTGTGGTGTTAACAAGAACAACATTATAGTCATCACACACATTAATTACACAACATGATACGGACTTGTTAAGGAAGATGTTTAAATATGTGAACATACTAATTACATAAATAAAAAATTAATTGAACTTTATTACTGTAAGTATCTATCCAAGTAGGTAAATTTAACATTTATTTAATCATTTATGTTTATAGTTTTATACCTTCCCCAACCAATTTCATTCAATTTGACCCGGAACCAATAGAATCCTGATGGAATTTTCATTACTGTCACAACAATACTACAAACTTGTTAGTATCAACTGGTCAATTGGTTGAATAAAATCCATTCCCATTCCAACATATTTTCCTTTTCACTTCGCATTGTTTACATCCGCTGACTAAACTTGTAAATCCATTTGAGTCACATTTAAGACTTGCTGGCTGTATACAACACAAACTCAGGAGTTCCGTTCCTTGTCTTTATTCCTATCTGTGTCTCTATATTGTAGTAGCATTCTGCATGTGATCCAAGGAAATAGAAGAAACAGGCATCAGGAAAACGAACGAATGACGCCCACACCAAAAGATCCTCGAGAGCCTTTCGCCTCTGCTGCGCTGTGCGTCGTTACATGTTGGCTGGAACGTCGCAAGTGCGTCTCCAACAGGCGACGCAGATTGAATTTCCATAGATATTGCGACTTTTCCGATGTTTGTGCACCGCTTTTCTCTGCTCAATTGAATGGTAACAGGATGACACGACGACCAGCATCCTAGACACTTTGGATCGGGATGGAGAAGAGACCGGGAAAATTCGTTCTGCTAATACAATATGTATTTGGATTCGTTGTTTTTAGTGAGTTTTTTTTAGAAAATCATAGTAGAAAATTGGACTTTTGAGTATATTTTATGTTTTTAACTGGTTTTATTGTACTCAATATAATTTGCTAAGTTTATTTCATAAATTGTTTAGATTAAAACATGTAGATATTCGAAAATGATGCTCTTCATAAAATTATTTTAGGTATTCGTGATTGAAATAGCAATTTTCTAAATATTAACATCTCTAATTTGTTCAATTGTATGTACGCGGCATTACAAGTTGCGTGGTCAGGCTGCCAATGTAGTCTGCAGGTTTGCAACGCAGGATCAGTTAAGAACATAGTCAGCAGTTGCTTGTTGCGTTGCGTAATTAAAGTTGTAACTTCTAGTGTTTACGTTAGATTTCTGTTGCAACTTCTCATTTACGGAATCTATAATTAATGTGTGAATATCTAACGGACTGTGCTTCATGCTAACAATAATAAAGCATTTTATAGAAGAAATTGATTTGGTTAATGGTTTTTCTGTTATTGTGAGGCTATGCGTGGCGGAATCGACCATCGTGGACAACTACAGGCAAGATTATTATTGGTACCCGCGAAAACTAATCTGATTTGTGTATGGTTTCGTTTATCATATTTACCTTTATTTGGGATAAACTATTAATGAGAAATATTTGTAAAAGCATGTTCAAATTCTAATATTTACGCCCGGTATTCCTAAAACGTTGTTAAACAACAAAAAATAGACTCTTCTGCATGTACATCTTTTATATTTATAACGAAGTTTGGTCAGATATATTCCGAGTTCAAAAGTTATGTTGTCTTATTCACAAGGACTTCCTTACATTAAAATGTGTAAATATATAAAAGCATCTTACCGGTTGCACCTTAGTTACGCTTAGTTACATCAGAAAATAAAAATTGTTTGCAAGTATCTCCATAAACAAATCATTTTAGTTGCACTGCTACAAAACAATGGATAGGGATGTCAAAGGTGTATCATCAAAATTAAGCTACAGCTACACTACTTTTTCGAATAAGCTTAAAACAAAATTTCTTACTTTGGAAGGTTCGCACCTAATACATAAGACTCTGATGCAGTGAAGTTAGTAGATGGTTTCGGTGGTAAGTCGACAGTTATTTCGAGAGTTGGAAGGCTGATTAGATTTATTATGAGCATAATTTATGTAGTACTAATTTAACTCTGTTTTTGATAATGTTTAATACGATTTTTGCATAATTCACTTCAATGATTATTACTTTAATTTAATTATATGATTTTCATAGTATTCAGACAAGTCGGATTCGTTAGAAGATAAATCTCATCTTGGTAAACAGATTTGTACTATTTAGCAAAAATTAATGATCAACAACAATTTTGGAATAGTTAATTTGGCAAGGGCGTTCATTTGTTGTCAATATAATGAGAAATATACATTGGAAACGGACAACATTTGCAGAAGGGTCTCACAACGACTGACAGGGAACTCAGTTTGTTAGTCAACGACATTGGTGAAAAACTACAGTCATCTGGAGTATGTG
>JARJDU010031735.1:0-12896 GCA_030264695.1 Lissagria laeviuscula | reverse complement strand
GGCGAAGTGCTGGCAAATATAAATAACATAAATTTAGACATGCAGTGCTGCTTAAGAAAATAAACATTGCATATTACTCATTTATTAGAGTCACATTGGCATTACTTTGGTAAAGCGATGCATTTAAAAATCGTTTTAACATTGTCAGTCCTAGCGTATGCGTAGCACCCCAAAGTTACCCGCTTCTAACATTTTACGAGTTCATATCGCGCGCACAGTTCGCATCTGTTTAGCTTTTCTCCGTTTTTCCACTTTGTGCAGACGTTTTAGAATCGGCTAGAAGACGATGGCCCGCAGAACGGCCACCGTATTAACACACACACTGGATAAGTAAAAGGGGTATTTAAAATAAAAAGTAAAATTCATATTAATCTATAATATACATTATTAAAAACGTTAAATATTAGTATAATTATAATTCATGATACATATAAATGGAACATTTAGTATTAACCAACTGCTGATGTGACTAATTCCACGACATCTGAATCGGTTGATCGCACAGTTAATTGCATCGTAACGCCTTCTGCTATCGCCAATTTAGCTCTCACCAAAATATCAAATCCTCCACGATAAACACCTACAAAACACAAATATATAACAATAAATTGCAATACTAAACAACAAAATGTATATAGTGAAACCTCGCATAACAAGCCAATTTTTTCTGAAATGATTCGCTTAACGAATGACGTGAAAATCGTTAAGTATTTTTGTTGAAATTTTTAATTTTTGAGTATTTTTTCGGCATAAAACGCAGTATTTTAAATTAATTTATACGGTAAAAATTGTTTCGCATAACGAGTGTTTCGCGTTACGAGTAAGACTTCGTAACGAACCATGCTCGTATTGCGAGGTTTCACTGTATATTATATGCAAAGGCGGTTTAAGACAAGTTGGTAACCGCTGCGGTCTTTTCGCGCTGCCCACCCCCCTGCCCAGCCCAGAAATGATAATGGAAAAAATATAAATAGGTCATATTACAGCCAAACAAAGAATTTACAAAAAAAAACTTGCACTTTTACCAGCCGCATGGTGCCCCAGTAAATAATTTCTTATTATTCTCAGTATCTCAACACAACCCACTTGGCACTCCCAAACTAAAAAGCACCCGGGGCGGACTCCCCGTCCCCTTAAACCGCCTCTGATTACAACAGAACTTTACATATATCGTACCAGCTAATAATAAAGTATGTGTCGTTTTCCCTTCTTGTACACGATCAGTCTGCTCACACGGTTGCAGTCCCAAAAACTGAATAATATTCTTAATAGCTTCCTCCAATGAATTCATCGAACTCAATGAATAAGTATCATCCATTTCGACCATATTATTTGCAGCATCTTCCCAAGCCAATGACCAATTAGCTTTATTCACTCGTTGGATCTGATCGCCGAGCGTTATCTCCAAATCTTCGAGCATATATTCATCCTGATAGCTATCATCAGAGTCTGGAAGTCCTGTATTGGGATCACAATCTTTCACATCGAATTTTAATACTGCCCCAAAAGTTGCCACCGATGCCGAAAGATCTTCGGGAAATTGTAAAATAATAAACGTCGAGCTAGTCTCGTTATAACTGAGTTTCTCGCATGGAATTTCGGAAATGATCTTGTATCCTTCGCTAGGATCCAATTGCACTCTAACATTTTCCAAGAGTTGGTCAGCTAAAGTATTAAGACAATCAAATTGCAAAACTAAATAATTGCCGTAGCAATGCTTAATGCATCTGACAACATATTCCGTTTCGGATTCAGTGAGTTCCACCACTTCGGAGGATCGAAACAACGCGCCGATTTGCTGAATGCCAGGAATCGAAGATAACTTGGCAGCGTAGTTCTCCTCGCGTGAAACCTGCGGTTTTTTCTGTGCTTGTGTATTGGTGATAAGCATACCTTCCTGGGTTTTCTGACTGGCGATCATCTCCTCTTGTGTAGGCACAGCTTGCAGTGGTACGCTCTTAAGATCGAAAGGTGTTTGCATCTCCGTTTGGATATATTCCCTCAAAGAACGTTCCAACGAAGCGATAGATACTTGCGGGCTTTGAATAATGTAAGTTTCATATAAACCAGGATCAGCATACGATAGGATATTGCTGTAATAGGTAGCACGATCCCGGACTTCATCGTCAGTATCCATTTGACATCTTGCCAATAGGACTAGAATATTGTCCAAGAGATCTGGACATGTTGCACCGAATTGAGCCATGGCAGACACTGCCGCCGCGCGAAACGTAGGATTCTCCAGGATGACTCGATTATAGATGAATCGAATATACCTAGACGGCTGTTTCGTGCGTGGACCTTCTTTTCCTAACAAATGAAGAATCCGCACAGCTAACGATGTGTGCTCGCAATCTTCGATAAATTCGCATAAGTGCGCCAAGCCAGTTTCTTTAGCTTCAGGGTTATCCTCAATGATGGTAATAATGGTGTCAGCTATAGATGCTTTGTATTCCAATCCACCTTCATCACGTAACATCGCCGATAAGAAACTCATCAGGACGCTGTGCTTCCTAGGAAACTTCAAGGACAATGCTCGTATGGCTTGGACAACGACCACTTTGAATTCGTCGCTGATTTCCGAAACGAACGTCGAGATTTGTTTCATGAGCCGTTCTACGGACGACTCGGCACCTGTCTTAAGCAATGTGGTGATTGCCAATGTCGCTATGGATCGGTTCGAATCCGTGATTAAGTTCTCCAAGTCCATGTTACACGCCGTCACTGCTGATAAATGACTGATTGCTACTTGGTTCAATGTACGAACTGCAGCGAATCGTAGAGTTGCTTTGGGAGAACCGCAGAATAATTGGAGGACTGTTATAGCTGGTGCTAGTTCACGCGGAGTGGTGCGTTTCAAATTGACAATTGCATGGGCCGCCTCATAGATAACCATTTCCGATTTATGACGAATGCAGCTTTCGATGAATTCAAAAAATGGATAGTCATTAGTCGTTTCCTCTTCATCTAATAGCTTGGCAGCCATCCTTATCAACATGCACACTGCATAAGGAGACTTTAAAGAACCTGCGGATTTGGTTAATTTGGCTACTAGCTTGTTGACTGCTAAACGATCCGTTTTTCGGATATGATATAGAACTCCAAGAGCATGGAATTGAACCATAACACTAAAACAAAATTTAGATTTAAGCTATTTGACTAGACTATTACAGTAATTCTTACTTATCACTGTTAAGAGCTTCCTGTGCTTCATTTACATAACGTTTTACCACATCATTTGCCTTTTTCCACATATGTAATGATGATACAAGTGCAGCACTGCTTACAGCAGGATTCCTATCAACAATTGCTTGCTTCATGTATCTTTCTATAGCTTGTAACATGGTTGCATCAGTGATACTGCATAATGCTCTGATTGCAGCAGCTCTATATAAATCCTCCTTGCCAGTCATGTCTTTGGTCAGAGATGATGTGACAATAATAACATCATCAGCCAATGAGCTTAACTCTTTGATACCTAGATATACCATACGACGCAAGATTACATCCTGAGATTGGAATAACTTTGTCATTGCAAAAAAGCATTCTGTTGCTTCAGTAGTACTTAATTGATCACCCTGAAAACATACATATTTAGCCATGATATACAACTTTATGTGAAGTTTACATAAATTATGAGAAATTACCTGGTTTAAGATGTATAAGATCATGGTCATGATTTTTGTGCATTTTTTTGGATTGACAGGAGTTTCGTTGAATGTACGACACTCTTGCAATACGGCCGTTTTCTCTAGATTCACCAATAGAAATACTATAATGTTGGAATAAATGTATTAGATTATCTAAGATGCTAAGAATATATGAAGTATAAATGTAACCAATATTTGTTTTTACCATCTTCTTCATCTTTCTTGTCTCTTTTAAAGGACCCCATTTTGGGAGCTGTAAATTATTATAGTACAGAAATGCAGTTAGTTAATTGTACCCTATTTTGGAGTTTTTAATGATTTTAATGAATTGAAGGTAATGTTTGCAGTGCCACAAAACACCGACACGTCACATTCAATGCACCAGCAATGTAAATGTCAAATGTCAGCCAACACTAACAAATGTCAAAGTGATCTATATAGAAAAATGGATTGATTTAGGTTTAGTATCATTTAAAATATCTTTATTCAGATTTTTCTTAATGTTTATTTTGTAAATAAAATATTGGAATAATAAGATATATGAAATACATAATTATTAGTTTATGATTATTTCTAACCTTTGTTTTTTTCATGTCAGATGGCTTTACATGCAAAATCTTTTTTTCTTAATTGTTTTCAAAAACATTTTGAAAAATTTTGATTAACTAAAAAATCTATAAATCTATAAACTGCTTAAAATATTTGTCACTAGTAGAAAATAGTAGTTGTTAGAAAATCACTAGATTAAATTTTTATAATAATGTGCTATATCTAAAATTACCGAAAAACATTGAGAAATAACCAAACACAATCAAATTTATTTACATGATCCATCATGTTTACAGTGTTGCATATTCTCCACATGAAAATTAATTACAAATACTGGTTTGAAAAGAGAGATGCGGACAACATGTTAAATTTCTCTTTTGCGTGCATCTGCACGTTCTCATTCTCTCTCTATGCTCTTTGCTCTCTTGTATCCTGTCCGATGCTCTTCCAGTCGCACGAAATGTTTTGTTAGTTTTTTAACAGCACAGAATGAGCGCAAAGAAAGAGCAGAGCAGTGAGCAGTGCGTGCTTAACACGTTAACGACATCAACAAAGTAGCACATATCACACGAACGACAAAAACCACAGCAGAAAAGGAAACTGATTTGGATTCTGCTTTCTGACAATAACATTGTATTTGTGCATTGCGCGTGCGTATGTATCCATCAAAAGTCTTCTTTAGATGCAAGTTCTACGCAGAGTTTCGTCCGAACTAGTTCGTGTCATGGTTTAATGCTTGAAGATTAGAGTGGTTGTGATTAAATACAGCAGTGACGAATAATTCTAGTGACACAATTACCTATAAATGGAGAAATTAGTATATTAGCAATTGTCTGCAATTCTATCAACGCTACATTTGCGATCAGCATAGGTAAGCAAATTAACAACGTCGATTAGGTATGTTAGTCATCATGTTATAACAAACTATGATAAACATTGTTTCCATTCGCAAGTGAATTGTTAGTTTGCATAAATATTCATAGTTATTCACACCATTCTTTTGTAGTTTTCATAGTTTATTCCAAAGAAAAACAAATTTAAAACGAAAGTAATAATTAAATGATTTAACAACTATACTGTTTCTAAACTTATTCGTTTTTGTTAAATATCAAAGTTAATTGCTTCTTAATTCATAATCAAACTAACAATTGAATCGAATGTATTTGTTATCATGGCTATGGAATGTAGCATTTGATTTGATAAAAGCAGGTTAGGTTATGTATTGACATGTGTGGAATTTTGTTGTAGGTTCATAGTGATAAGAGAGCATTACCATGGCGACACCGACAACAACTATTGAAACTGTGACGATAACAAGGCCATTAAAGGTATGCAAGCTTTGGATAAACTGTATTTATCTTTTATTACCATTTAGTCTTTCTGGGTGGTTGTCTACCCTGTATTTGTTGCATGCTAGTTGTCATTTCATTTGTTTCCCGCTTTTCGCATTGCGCATGCCTGAAGAGACGGCAGGAATACCCTCCGCCTGACTTGACGGCGACGCAGTCCCTGCTTCTATTTTTATCTACCGAGTGAAATAAAAATAAAAAGCATTAACGAAGTTATAGATGCATGAGTCGTATACATAATTTATATTTAAAAAAAAAAGAATAAATACGGAATGTATACAGTTCTCTACTATATTAATACCTAACCTAGGTGTTTGCCTACTTTCACCTGTCAATTCAAAACTAAAACGACGCCATTTCAGCTGCATTTTGAATTAACAAAATGGCGAACGAAAGATTTCAAATACAATAACCTACATAGAGAAAGTACATTTTGTAGTTAATAATTATTGAAATTACTGAATAGATTTAAATAATTCTGCGTTCGCTCAGTGTATTTCAACAGCAGCAGCAAAGGCCGCCACGCCACGATCGATTTTAATCGCGTCGGTGTGCTCTGCTTTGTCGCGAGGGTAGGGTAGTCTCTCTTCTTCCTGCCCCCGCTGAATGTTGAATAGCAGCAGCACGCTAGTAGTCCCGACGTCGCCCTAATATTCTCCGCCCTCGCCTAGTCTCGCGTCGCGACGCACATAATCATCGGGCCTTGCACTTATTCCAATTCGCATCTCGGTGTGCAGCTGTTAGCGCAGCAAACAACGAACAATCGTGTATTATTAAAATTGTAGTACAAGCAGTGCCTAAGTGCACAAAACAGTGATTCGTGCACCTGGAGGAGCTTTCTATGTTTGTTGTGTGTTGTGTTCAGAATCTGTTCATTGCAAATGCCGTTTGTTTATTGTGCGCGAAAATAGGCCAGGCGCAGATTAAGTAGATCAAGACAGGTGCTAGAGTCGATAGTGCAACGATAGAAAGACTTCTGTGCCAAAAATCAAAAACTGTTTTGAGACAACTTTAAGCTCATGCCTGTTCTGATGTACAATAGACAAGAAAAATGTATTCGATAAAAGCAATATTAGACCAGCAGGGGTGATCGTAACGTGCGAATAATAGAGGGAACTCAATGCTCGGTTTCGGTGGAGCAACGGAGGGTTCCAATCGCGCCGCCGTTTTGGTTAGTCGCCCGTGCGCTGGGTCAGTGAATCACTTCACTCGCGGATAAGAGTGTCTAGGCCGAATTGAATTGCCCGTAAAATTACGTTTAATGGCGGAGAATCAGATTGCACAGGTAACCAACCCTTCAATGTTACTACTTGTTTTTGGTGTTTTTATTTTGTTTATGAGCTGGTTTTGCATTTGTTTTGGAAGTATGCTAATGCTAAAGAAGGTTTATAAATATGTTAGTCATTGGCGACAATCTCTTGCGATTTGCACGATGTTTTAATGTCGTCAATCAATTTAATTTGCAATTGTTATAATATAACAACGTTTAGCAAAAATATCCGTGCTTATTATACTATTGGTAAATAATAAGTAAATTACATTGACTTAAGTGGAAGGAATTATTATAATAGTTTACGATTATATGTCTGGCTTGCGCATGCGTAGAATTTCATATGACTTTACTTAAGAGGCTCATTTACCTCTAAACTGGTATAGGAAACTCCATGTTAGCGCTGTGACTGAGCTTTTTTTCTATTTTGATGTGTTGAAAGTCTTTACAAAGACTGTACAGATTAAAGTTTCAGGTTAAAAGTTGTCTCCCTTTGCGATACTACAGCTACGCTGTTAAAGGCGCAGGAAGTTGAAATAAGCATCATAAGAAAGAAAAATTTTTCATTTTTCATATTCGCTCTCGTTATCGTGTGGTTGGTCTGAAATCGATAAAAATTTGACTTTTTTTGAAGAAAATCTCATTGTAGCTTCGACACGAAACCAGATAGAGACACGAATTTGGTTCCAACGGGTAAATCTTAGCGAAGAGTACTATTAAGGCTAAGCACATTTGCATATTACCACACCACTTAATTGTAAATAACAGAAACAAATGAAGAAAACCGGAGAAATTGTGTCATTGCTCACCAATCCATGCTTTTAATTCGTTTTCTTACGTACGTGTGAGTCGGTCGGTCAACACCTTTGATAGTGTTAGTGTAAACAGCCGGACTTGTGTATGAAAAATTTTATTTGTAGGTTATTTGATAGCAAACAATTTCAATTCGTTGAAACGTCGACAACCCTATAATGGTAGTTTGTGTCATAAGTGCTGAAAGTGCCGCATTCCAAAGCGATTGTTTGATATTAACCAGAAGAAGCGTTGGAATACGGCGTTATGCACGTGTAGCACACACTACTTTTCCTCCAATCAACTTGAATTGGTAAAAATTTAATTTATTTTGATTAAACTAAAATCACAAATAAAAAGTCTGTGCGTACTTTGCGCACGTATATGGGTGTGCAAAGTAGGCACTTTTCACCCGATCGTAGGAAAAATTCACAATAATCGTAACAATAAACCAAGCGTTGCGTAAAACACTCCAAAGACTGCGGTACTATCTACAATACTACCTAAAACATTTTTTTTTACTTACAAAAGAATTTTATCATACATAGAACACACACACCACAAATGCCTATTCAAATTACAACCAGCACTTACTTTTACCCTACCCATCCATTGTTAATGACTAATCAAATATGAACGCATTTCGAGTTATTTTACACCGATACAATCTCTAGTTATAGGACTGAAAGCAATAACATTACCAAATCACGAATATTATCAGCGTTGAACACACCGTTCACTCAACAAAACTTAAAATTCCATCTAACACGATCTGCAGACAATAATTGAAAGTTACCAACTAATAATACCTCGAATGTCACCCAACATGCAATTAAATTACCGCGTCGCGCCGTGTTTTGTTTATTGTATGATTTAAGATAAGGCACATGAGCTACTTATAGAATACACTTTGTTGACACATCAACATTTCACTATTTCTATATGCACTTACATCAAGCTCATACATGCATTACATTTATCGGAAAACGAGGTGCGGTTTCACGTTATCAGTCATGATATAGGTATTATCACGTACACCCTCCTCTCAAATTGATATCATTTGTGAACCATCCATTGTATCAAGTAGTTGAATAGTGCTATTAGTTTCTCTTTAAATGCCGGAAAAAAAGATTGGTTTGGCTGTACGAAACGTTCGACTGCGCAATGTTAGTTCTTCTTATTTAATAAATCAAAAAATGCACACGCACACGGAAAGCTACAAGCATTATTAATTAACTGGGATTGTATTTTTTAGGTGATTGCATTTATATGCGGCCTGATTGTCATCATCCTGATGATAATGGGTTTGGCGTCCACCGATTGGTTGATGGCGGAAGGCTGGCGGCAAGGATTGTTCCTGCACTGCATCGAAGAAGGCGCGCCGCAACCTCTGCCCTTCAACATGGTGGAACCTGCCGGCTGTTATCCATCCAGAGAGGCTGTATACATTCGAGCTGCTGCAGGACTATGTATCATCACATTGTTAGCCGATTTGGTAGCTACAGTACTCACTGGTTTGGGTCTACGGACAAAAGAACATCATACCAAGTATAAATATTATCGGCTTGCGGTTGTTGCAATGGGTCTTGCTTGTAAGTACAAAACTATTTTTTATTTTCTTCTTAAGAGGCTCATTTACCTCCAAACTGCTATAGGACACTCCATGTTAGCTACTATGCTGCTATCGTTTTTCTTTTTCGAATTTCGAATCGGAAATACGCGTTCGCTTCAACCCGGTCTTACAGTAGAAACAGTTTGTCGGGTAAATGAGCCTCTTAAGTGGGTAATGGTAATGCTATGCTGAGGGGCATTTTCTGTCTTAGGTTTAGGTATCGCCCCGATTTCCTTGCAAAAGGCAGTCACGTAGTCTACAACTGCATTCATTAACTGCTAGGGGTTAGGTTTCGCTGACCCTAACCACATCAGCCTGCTGACGCTTAGCATCTTGCAAGCGCGTAGCACGTGTTTTGGAGTTTCTTCCTTATTTTCATATCGTCTTTCTATCGAGTTTGTGCATAAAGCATTTTAGATCGCATTGCCTTGTGATGGTTCCAATAACCATATAAGTGTTGCACCTGTCCAGAAGCTCAATCACCCAAGAGTTCTTTGGTCTATCGGCTTTTGGAAGATTTCTTCCATTGCCTACACAGTTGCCTCTTGGCCTACTGTTTACTTATCTCTACACCTGCCTTGAAGAGCATCCCAACTTCCATTTAGCCCCTGCTTTCGCACGTGAATCTGCTCGGGCGTTGCCTTTGTTGTCCATGTGTCTTGGCACCTACATGACGGCAGCCCTATTTTTCTTGGCCAGACTGTCAAGTGTTTTCTTTATCTGTATGACCAGTCAGTCTTGACTCAGTCGACAGGTCATGAGGTAACAATCATTAAGAAAAGTTATGATGAAACTGGTTTGAATCATGAGTTTCAAGTAAAACAAATGATTCATTCAAAGATGGTTTAGTTAACCAATACTTTAATTAACATCAATTAAAGAAGATGACTAATCTAATTTTTAATTGCAGTGGTCACCATCATAATGGCGCTGGTGATTTATCCAGTCTGCTTCGCGGCCGAATTAAATCTCGGCAATCGCACGATATGGGAGTTCGGATGGGCCTACGGCGTCGGCTGGGGCGCCGCAATCTTCCTCTTCGGCGGCATTGTGCTGCTGATGTGCGATAAAGAAAGCGAGGAGATCTACTACAAGGAAAGGAAGATCGTGCACCACGAGAACGACTCAAGAGCCTAGTGGCCACATAGTCTGCCCGACGTTGTTCTCTGATCGTAAGGAAACGCTTCGTCGGTCGCGCGAATCTGCGGCCGAAGACGTTTCGCGTTCTGTCAGAAGAAACGGCGATGTTATAAAAGACGCAAGAAGAACGCGCTTCTCTCTCGTGTTGTGAGTGATATGAATGTGACGTGTGAATGCTGGAGACGCATCGGTAATCTATTATACATATGGAATGATTGTGCATATGCATATTTTGAAAGGATGCATGGTGTGTGATGAGCGATTGCGAGGCTGTGATGATCTTTGTTGATAATATTATTCTATACATATTTGATTTGATTTACTTGTATTTGTTTGTATGAGTTATGATATTTCGCGGACGAATCAATTATCTGACCAGTACTAAATTATCATATGTGCTGTATTACGCATTGTTGCGACAAGAAGGTCACCACTCAAAATATTCTCAACATAAAAATGGCACATCCCGAAAAATACATTTTTGTATACATATTTTTTTTTTTTTAATTTTCAAAAACGACACATACGCCATCTACTGACCATCTGGTGAATTAACATGTTGATGAATCGAGTTTTTGACTTTTGTCGCAAAAATGCGATTTGACTAATTTTACAATTACAATTCTGGAGGAGAAATTATTCAAATACTATAAATGTATTTTGGTTAACAAATGATAACTTATTTTGCTAAATGTTATATGGAATATATAATGATATTGAAAATTTCGAAAATAATTCATGAACAGATCAAGTTTAAAGAACATTTTTATGATTTTAAATATTATTGATGCTGTGCATTTGTTTTTGTTTTCTGTAAATATTGACGGTACATATTATTGTGTTCATAAAAACAGTCTGGCTCCAATCTGTTATGGATTGTTATAATTTCACATATAATTTACATATTTATTACGTAAGCTATAAGTTGTCCTCAGTTATTATATTCTATATACAATTTGCATACTATAATTAACAGTATTATTAGAATATGCATTATAAAAACAAATGCCAAACATTTCTTTGCGAATATCTATAATAAGAAGAAGCAAAAAAACATCAATCTATTTGTTCAATTTATTATAAATCCAATTATTGTTTAATTATGTTATCACATTATATACACTTATAACGTACTAATTGATAAATAGATGAAGAAATTGGTGATATAAATAATTATGAATGAATGCATGATCGCGAGACTGAGAGACAACCCGGGCAGGCTAGCTGTGTGTTCACAAGACTTATTACTAATTCACTAAGAAACAAAAACGCAAGTTGATAGCATTAATTTAAAAACTAATTAACGAAATAGGATCGGTAAATAAAGAAAACTATCTACATGAAAGTGAAGATAAGAGATGTGAGGTAAAGATGTGAAAATATGTGAGTTGATATGATAACAATTAAATATTATAGTAATTTATATAGGAAACTAACTGATAAATGTGAAATGTATAAATATTTATAAGGTTTGTTTATAGGGATGTTACAGCGACAGAAACATACAGACAAAGAAATCAATGGTATAGAATATGATTTTTTTAGTATGACTATGACTATAGAACGGACAAACATTAATTTATGGTCATTGAGAGACTTAACGATGTCAATAATATTATTTTTGTGCTTATGTAAGCAATAATTTACTTTTTGAGAAAGTATTTTGAACTTTATTCATAATTAATACTATGCAGCTATATTATGTTATACAAGGTGTATGTATTACAAATCATACAAGCTGTCAATTCGTCAAAAGAGGTTAGGTTAGATAAGACTAGCCAGAACATCCGGAAGTGGCCCATTGCTGTAGAGCCAGGATGATGATGACAAGCTGTCAATATTAAAACATTCACTCTGTTTAACATCAATAAAACATCTTATAGATGTGATTTTGTTTATATGTGTACATGTTTAAACGGGCATTATTTTTTAGTTATAACATTTATTTATTATGAGTTTGGGAAATACTAAAAATGAAACATATCGAAATCAAACAGAAAGTAATTGCAATCCGTCTTTGTTAATTGACTTAAGTATATGTTATTCCAAAAATAACTATATAAGACTATATTGTACAATTTTCATATATGTGTATTGGTTGCAAACTGTAAAGCAAAGATACCTCCTTACCACATAATTATTAATCGCTTTTGAATACATTACAAATACAAATAAATACGTCATGATTGGACCAAACATGAAAGTGGTAACAAGCGAAACAAAATGCAATGAAATATGTAGGAAGTTATAAAGAATAACCATGTCTCCACATGAAAGAAGCCAAATTTATGATAATTATTCAAACACATGATTAATATATACATATTGTAATTAAGTGCATAACAGAATTTATACGGTAACTGCCAGAATTTCCATTGTTCCACATTGAAATGTAACATAAGTGTAATTATATTAAGAAATATGTAATTGGTAAATTAGCAAGCGAAAACATAAAGGCACATTTTCACTTGCTGTTTAACTTCCATTTTGTAAACTTGAATAATTGGCACTAACAACAAATGTAATCACATTTG
>JARJDU010031731.1:0-10175 GCA_030264695.1 Lissagria laeviuscula | reverse complement strand
TACATTGTGCGATATGCCCAATGCAAATAAGTCGTTTTTTGAAAATTTGAGCGAAAATGAAACTCCTTAACTAACAATCATAGAAAAATAGTTCATATACCAAAACGTGCATCTTTATCGTTTTCTGCAACGGCATTTGTTTTCTGGTTTATAATATTTTTTCTCGAAAATGACAAATACCTCTCTTTTTGGTCTCTTAACGGTTTTTTGCCTATAACTCTATGCATCCACGACCAAAATACAAAGTATTATATACCGTCTTTTAAAGCTCTATCCAAAGATATATGATTCACATTATGAGCATTTGTTTAAATACCGTCTGTACATGTGCGATACGATAACGCAAAAATGGCAATTTGACAAAAATTTGAGCAAAAATAAAGCTTCTAAACTAGCAATCTTAGAGAAACGGTTTATATACCAAAATGTGCGTCTTGAGTTGCTCATTGTAACGACATTAGAGCCGTTTCTCGGTTTATTAAATTTCTCAATGAAAATTACAAAAAAACCTTTCTTTTTGGCCTCTTGACGGTTTTAAGCTTACAAATCTATACACAGATACAAAAATATTTTATAGTCTGTATTTTGGTTAGCAGTTAGTTGTTCAATAACCGTATCCATAACCATATTCGTAGTTAAAGCCAACCCTCATGTTTAAAGATAACAATAGACCCTTATATCATCTTTCCCGCTTGATTTACTTCAGTCTACGAAGCTCACCCCATCCCCAACGCGTCCACAATTTTATAATGAACGCCATGCGGCATCAATTTTATTCTTCATCCGCACACACTTTTGTCCTCATCCATGTATTTTATACAGTTTCCTTTCCTTTCTTTATAGTCTTTCCCACTCTTGCTGTTTTACATAGTATTTTATTCTATGTATGTACAATATACTTTTCCTCCCTATTGCAATCTATTTTCAATGTATATGCTCGTCTGCTCATCTTGTAATTGTACACCGCCGTAAACAATGATTCCAAGGGTTTATTATTCATCGTCGCAGCATGGCACTGTACTGTACGCTCAGAACCGTAATTTACAAGTGTGTAAATATATAAATCAAAAACGTCTCCCATAGAGGCGCGCGTCTGTAATTGAGTATAACGCGCATTGTGTGTGATCATTGTGATCATGATTATGATCAGTGATGATCGTACCCCAACCCCTAGCTACAGTTACATTAAACACATTAATGCCTTTTAATTTGTGCGCCGCCATTCGCTTTGATGAAGTTAATGCTATCTCATACTCAACATATTTGTTTTAGTTCAACTGTTCTGTGGGAAATTAAAAAGAGGATTGATATATAGTTTCGATCAGTGATGTCCAACAGGCAACCCGCGGGATGCATGCAGCCCAAAGCAAGTTCCAATGCGGCCAAAACGCGGAACCAGATTTTGATGCATAAGTTTCTCAACTAAAATGCCAAGTATCACATATATATATTATTTTTTTTAATATAAAGCGTAAACGGTTTTAGTAAGAAACTGCAGACCAAATTTGCCCTTATTGAAGGTGGTCAGTACCTTGTAGGCTCAACTACAAATTCACAATTTTGGTGGTGTTTACAAACTTTCACGAATATCTATCAAGTAAGGGCAATATCGGTCTGCATCAGATTTTGTATGAGATTTATCAATCCTGATTAAAGTTAGTACGTAGATAAAACAGCTATTGACACCGATTTATCTCAGCCATCAAAGCTCAGTATACACTTTCTAATCAACTTACGTTTAATTGAAAATTATTTGGTTTTGCTGAGTATCTTGAAGGCAGTAGTGAACTGATATAAATCTGCTCGAAAAGTAAAACACTAATGAAAACAAATAACATTGTTTTCCAAGGAAGTTTTAAGCTAAGCTAAGCATCTATAAAATTTATGATGGCATTTTATCTAGTAAAAAGCTTTCCAAGTAAAACTGCGCCATTTTCAGACGCTCTTAGATATTTATCTTCTTTTATCCACTAGAATGAAGTTTTATTTTATTCTTGCTTAAATTAAATGATTCAATTCCTCTTCATTTCACAAACAATACAAACCCTCTACCACGCCATTTATCGCTTTTCTCATGTCCGTTGAATTGTATGCAACACGCGACACAATGGGGAGGCCCGAATGATACGTACTCATCTAATGCCGGATGTCCGTCGAATTCATTTCCTTATGCTCATTATATGCACACTTGTTTTCATACAACTATGTTCTTCTGTTTGATTTCCTATCAGGGTGGTATGAAATACTGAAATACTTGAACAAACTGTACGCTTTGTGATTTTAAGCTGATAAAATAAATTTTTTGAGTTAAGTGATAGGACTAGCTCAAATATGAATATAAATTACCTTAAATATTAAGGTCATGGCCGTCTGCGATTCTACAAAGTATATTGAGTTACAAGTACTGAAATAAAGCATTTCCTGAAATAGCAGTGGCATACCTTATCACAAATTTGATAATAAAATGATAATTTGCAATGAGACACATTTCAGAGGTGGCGTGTGTGTGGCAAACGTTCTGACCAAATTCTGACATCATAGGTGGCCATGAACTGCCAGCTGCACCCCAGGTATCACAGTCGTATGCTGCTGAAATCGTAGGTTGCCATGCTTTTTGTTATTATTACATCGACATATCTTACATGTAATGCGCTTGCGCGTATTTGCATCATGGCCGCCTATGACGTGCTACCTCATGCAACATTGCACAGAGAAAGTAACGTTAAATTATATTTATTGTAAATGCGTCTCTGTATATAAATCAAAACCAAAACGAAATCGTGAAACATAATTAAGATAATTAAACGACGCACTGAATGCGTGCGCTTAGTGTCTCAGTGTATCCTCGTGATTAACAAAACACGCCAATTAGTTATTCAAAGATTCGCGCGTTTCTCCTCCGGATGGAAAAAGCAGCATCTTCTGAATGCATGCAGATTCGCCTGTCAATCGCGTTTTGATCGAAGACAAAACAAATGCAAGTACACGAAAACGGCGAGACAAAGCGGGACGGACGTGCCGAGCGCACACATTTTAATTGAACGATAGACTTATATGGCGGCGATGCGATGCATTTTCAATAATCCATAACTCATCCGATCTTAGCCATCGCAAAGAGGAATGCATGGCGCGCATAAACAACGCCATAACGTGCCGCGCCGGCCCTTCGCACGACAATAATAGTCAATAATAGTCGATAATAGTCAATAAAATGCCGAATACGGTCCCGCTTTCACTCATGATAACTATCGCACGATTGCTGTCACAAAAACACTGCTAAAACTGCCAATATTCTCTAAGAAGAAAAGTAATAATTCGTTATTTTAGTGGTTGCTCGGGCGCATGCGTATTAACAACATTAGGCAAATAATAAGGTTATTGCAATTGTAATCTTCAACTTTGATAATAGTAGTTTGTGTTATAAGTGCGGAAAGCATCGTAGGTGGCCATTAGTTTCGCGAGCTGGTGCACGTATGAAGAAAACCAATCATCGTGGGTTATATTACACCAGTATGTAATGTTATTGCGTCCGCGCCTACTTTGCACACTCGTGCATAGAAAGTTCTATTGTGGCTGCGTCTGCGTCAACTTTCCGCTCTAGTGCGTAGAAAATTCTACTTTGCACACGCATTTGCACATCTCGCACGATCGCACGGAAAACGACACACATCCATGTAATTATAATTTATGTCAAATGAGTTGACGTATTATTTGAATGATTATTTGCAAAGTAGTTATTACTGGATGCAGTATTCTTTGAATATGCAAATGCAATATGTCATTCTATTCTATGCATCAACCCTTGTGCTCTCATCATCTCATTTTAATGTCGTGTTCTAGACTTGCAAGAAATACAATCATATGTAACCTTTAATTTCAATTTTAATCATATCAGGCCTTGATAAACAAAAGAAAATGGAATAGAATAGATTGTTGGACGAAACTCGAGCACGAAGTAAGTACTTAAATATACGAGTACATATATTCTTAATTAATAGGTTGGCATGATTTAACATAAATATATATTCGTAACGTGATATGATAATCAAGATTGATGCGAAGATAGGAACGGAGCGGATGACATGTCGCAATATCACAGTAATTACACAATAAGTATAATAAGAATTATAATTATACGAATGAGAGCAAAAGTTCTATATTTGCTTTTAGAGAATAAAGAATAAACAATCATGATTTAAATAATGATAATTATAAATGACAACTTGAAATAAGCAATTAAATTATTTATTCAGTATTTTATCTACAAAAGTTATGCAAGACATTATAGCACTGATTTGACGTTATTATGAGAGGACTAAATATGTTAGGCTTAAAAAGTTTGCTATTGGCATGAATTTTTTTAGAGTAGTTCAACTCCGAAATTTTTGTATGTTGCAGAAGCAACATTTTTACTTGCTCAAAATATTTTTTTGTTAATATACATATATTGTTGTTCACCGGATTAACAGTTGCATACGTGAGCGGCCTCCAGGATGTTGCTTCTCGCTAGTTGCAGGGTTTGTGAAGAACTTGTACATCGTAGAGCAACCAGACTTGTAAAATACAAAACTAAATTGAATTTCCTTCCATGAAGCAAATGATATTTTTAAAAATTTAAAAAAATACGACAATAACGGCTACTTGAAACAATAAGTAATTTTTTTGTTTCAAAATCGAATTGAAAATTCTTTGCGTTTAGTGCCCCTTTAATATCTATCACTATTCATACGTGTATAATGAAAATAACTATCATGATTATTACACCACATTACACACAATCATATCTTAAGTTTAATTTTTTTTTTTTTTAATTTTGAAAACATTTAAATTTGTCAGCAAATATTTAGTTAATCTTAAGGAGTCCCTTCTTATCTAAGCACTCATCACAATTTCGATTTTTTTTTTATTACGATAGATGACTCTCCAGAATGCAAGATTCATAATCAGCCGATGAAAACGAAAACAAGCATCAGTAATAACAAGCACAAAATAAAATATTACAAATTTATTTTTTTCTTTTTCTTCAGCTTCTCCTATACGTATTTCAAACAAGTCGA
This sequence comes from Lissagria laeviuscula, assembly GCA_030264695.1. NCBI lineage: Eukaryota > Metazoa > Arthropoda > Insecta > Coleoptera > Staphylinidae > Lissagria > Lissagria laeviuscula. Next base: position 5,118 of record JARJDU010031731.1, on the reverse strand, counting down.
GCTTAAAGTTCGATAAACTTTATGATAGACTTGAACGATTTCGACAAGCTCATCTGTACTAAGATGCATCTTAGTTCTTCTGTTCTTCTGCATGAAGATCGAAATTGTTTCGCTTTCAACTGAATGACTGATTTGACGCGCTCTTATAATTAGCTATTATCAACAGGTCTGATCATCGATTCGGGCTAGCCTATATTGTCTTATAAGTATGATTAGTCTACATATTGGGGATACCGACTACTATTGCCGAATTTGTTCACTTAACCACAAGGTATAATATTAAAAATTTAACATGATAAAATGAACACGCAGAAGGAGTGCAATTAATGAGGCAGTAATTAAAATAACAACGGCACTAAATTATAAAATCGTAATTGGCTTCTTGTCTTAAAATGGAAGAATATTAAGAAATATGAGCTGCTAGATTGCTGCCAGTTAATTATAATTTAGTGCTAATTTATGTAATGAAAACAAAACTCACACACACACCCTCACGCGCGCGCACACACACACACACACACATGTATAAATACACACACACTTCGATATGGTTAAATTGATGTTTATTATAAAAGAAAATTAATCTATATAAACCTAACCTATAAACAAAATTCTAATTAGTATTTTGTTAATTGCCTAAGACTTCAATCACATTATGAAAATAATGTATTTATTATTTTCATTCTCTTCTTTTAGTTTTCTCTTTGTTTATCATTAAAAAACATTATGCTGTATCAGCATAATACAGTACTGTATTAAACTGGAAATATTTTATAAAAATTATTAGAACTCAGTAGTAACAATATCAATTTAAATATAATGCAAAGAAAATTTAATTTAAAATAGAATTATATTTTAAGATTTATATGTCGATGATATGTATTTAATAACTTAGTACAGTCCTGTGAATAAGCTTCAATGCAAGTCAATCGCATAACTCTTCAGCTCATTACATTTAACGAACGCCTTATTTATGATTATCTTACTTTCGATTTGGAAATGCTGCACATTCATGCGTCCATTTATATAGAAAAAAGTGGGCGAGAGAGTGAAGAGGAGAGGAGATAAAACGAAAAAGATAAAGATGGACACACGCACGTAAATAATCTATAATCAGTAATAATATTGATATCAGCGATTTACTAAACAATTAATTTCTACTGTTAGAATCAATAAAAGTGTTTGAAAAGTTTAATAATTGCATATTTGTTGCATATAAATAGTGATAACTTTGATTATAAATATGATACGGTGACCATATTTGCCTCAACACTAATATACAGTATATCTCACTGTGGATCCTTTAAAAAGTTTTTTTCCTTTTTTTTTCTCTTTTCTTTTTTAATTTAATTTTTCTTCGGCCGGCACTGATTATTCTTTATATTTGTATTTAATTTAGTAATTGCATTTCGTTATCGTTATATGCAGAAGTTGCAATAATGCTTGCATATCATGCACATATCAAGAATTATTATTTATTCGTTGGTCGTGCCGTAGAGGCTAATCTTGCGTTTTGCGTCTTCCGTGTCGTGTGCCGCGCAATCCGTCCGGATTTATTAATTGCACGAAATGTCTGATTCGTGGAGTACATTATTTATGTATTTTTAATATTGTTTTAAGTCAGATTTTATGCGATTTGTTGTTACAAAATTTCCTAAGGATATGTGTAACTAAATGCGAAATAAAGTAAAGAATAAAGATGAACTAATGGCATATGGAAAAAGTTTATTTGGCTGCAACTAATTTGGATAAGATAAAAAAACAAAAGATCATTTGTATGATTTTTAGTTATTATAACGCAATTATTTGTTTTAAAGATTTATCTATTTATTTATTCACTTCGTTGATAACAAGTTTGGTCAAAAACATGCAAATACTTTTAGTATAATCAGAATTATAGGCTTTTTCTGAATGTTATCAAGTTCAGGTAGATAGGCATTTTAAAGAGTAATTAGAGAGCTATCTAAATATTGCAAATGCGTTTCTAGAAAATAGCTAGTTCACAAGTTACCAGCGTTTGAACATAAAAAAGCAAGGTAGTTTTATATAATTTATTGTTTCTCTCTAAATTTTTGCCTTTTCCCGATTTTTGCGTAGATTATCTTCAGATCGATCTATACATTTATTGAACTTTCGGTTGATATACAATGCGTTCATATGGAATGAATATTTTGGAAGTTATGGGTGACTAAACATTCAAAAACAAGTTGCTATGGTCCCCAATACATTTTACTGCAAGCTGTAGTCGTAAGCAGGTAGAAACCTATGGTGGCTCTAAATTCCCTTTCGGCTGGTTTACCGTCCCTTGGTAATTAGGCAGGAAAGCCATGTGGTGCGCTGATCTTCCTCATTCGGTCATAAATTAATCGTTCATTGGCTGAGCGTGGAATACTCGGAGACGTACTCAAATTGCCTTATCACTGCACTGACAGTGTCATTAGGATTCTGCGTAGGATACACCGGAACTTGCTTTAGGCTCCGTCAGTGTGTCACTCAGACAGTATTCATAAGTTCTGCGTAGGATCCCCCGAGATTTGCTTAGAATCCCGTCACTGAACAGGGTCAGTGTCCATTGGTTCTGGGTAGGATACCGTAAGATACTAACGAATTCTCAGGAAACCGTGCAATCTGTATATATCTTGTGCTTGACCCTCTTCTTTACTTTTCATTGGTCGAATTGATTTTAACACCTCCTACACCTCCGAGATGTGGGGTGCTATTTATATTCTAGATTTAAGTTTGTAAATACAAAATCAGTGTCTTCTACACCTTTGACAAGTAATCATTAAATTCATCTATTAACATCACTCAAGTATATTACTTGTAAACCCATCAAACTTAGGGTTCATCGCAACGAATCAGTACCACTGGACATCAGTCATTTTGGTACAAATTAGTATCAACGAACACTCAACACGGCAATTAAGCCGAACGCGCAGACACCGTTTACGCTTATTCACCATGTTACGTTAATATTTTTTCCTTTGATTCTGATATTTTGTGTAGTCTTTCTACGAATTTGAAATTTATCATTATTTGCTCTTCTTTGTAACAAAGCACAGCTAGCTGATATTTCATTTTATAGAAAATTTGATAAACTATCCAATTATGTATATTACATTCCCGAAGAACAATTATTTCTCATATTATTTCACATTAATTGCCATTAGAAAAAGTCTCAATCAATGCCTAACAAATCTAGTAAATCGATAGTTATTTCCATTTATCTCGTTTGGTGACAAGTATGATGTAGGTAAGAAATCTTGTTACTCTATCCATAACTAATTCCAGCAATACATCACTAAAAAGGCCAAAGAAGCCGAAACAGTTCGTAATTTCGTCTTCTTTTCAATTTCGTCCTGTTTGATATTCCTCTCATTGAGGCTGCTTAATGAAAATTAGAAAGTGGATGTGTCGTCACTCCTCCTGATTGTCGTCTATAAGCTTCTACATCTTTCATCTCCTTTAGCTTGTTTACTTTTATTCTAATTTTTTGTTTTATTTTTATTTGTTTGTCGTTCGTCTCTCATTGAGATTTATAGTGGTCCAATTTTAATTTAGAAGCAACACGTTACACATAGTTAAGCAATCGTGTATTCGGTGCCTGTGATATCATCCATTTGAAAATTCTTCTCGCGTATGAGCATAATGGTACCTTAGAAGTAATTCTACTACGAGGAGATAAGTAAAACCAGCGTCAGGGCGAACAAACATCACTGACCTAGTTTGAATCGGTTTCTGCCTTATCGTATACTTATACTAAGTATGTTTAACTACAAACTAAAGATATATGTGCTATATACATATATATAATTATATATACGACTTCGGATAAATATATGTATATGTAGATGTAAGTATACTTAGGTATATACTACTAGTATAATGTCGCTACTGACCTGGCGCTTCATCTCATTCATTATTTAAATATCGATTGAGGTGGATATTCATGTGAACAAGCATAGAATAGGAGGATGAAAAACTTGTAGGACTATAAAGTCAATGGGTGTGTGTTAATCAATTCTGTCGTCGTCTACTAAGCCAGAATATAACTAATCACATACCAGACCTAAGTCTTTTTTAATTCAAATAAAATTAACTTTTCATTTTGAATAATTTTTCGTTTGCAATAAAAAACAATTTCTACTTCGAAAAAATCGATAATTTTTTCTCGATTGGTCGATTTTTTGGCAAAGAATTGACTTTTTATTTCAAATTGCCGCCATTTTGCTATATTTTTGATTTTCGAAAAAAATCATTTGCTACGTGGTTGAAAATTTAAATTATTTTCGGATTTTGCTATCCCGGTTGTTCTACGAATTACCAGTTCTTTGCAAACCGTGCAGCCAGCAAGAGGCAATATCCCAGAGACCGCCAACGGATGCAGCTGCCAAGGCAGTAAAAAACAATATATGTTGAGGAAAAAAAATGTGTCAATAAAGTAGAACTGTTGCTGCACAACATACAAAAAATCCGAAATGTTTACTATATTTCTACTACGCAAAAAAAATTCAAGAAGATAGCCTATTTCTAAGTCTACCAGGGTTTAGTCTCTCTTTAAATTCGTGCTCTTATTGCATAGTTAGTCGCTTAATTTTCAGTAAAATCCGGAACCGTATTTGTTTATTGTTTTCTTAATTTGTAAAAACAGGTTGCACACTACTGAGTTCTTTATAAATATGTATACCAATAATATAATTGTTGAAGTCCTAACTGAAGCTGCAATATAAACATTTTCGTCGGCAAATAAACCTAGTCTAGTTTGGTTTGTAACGGGTTGCTTACTGATAACAGAACCAAAGTTAAGTAGATCAGTAGTATGTATTACTGATAACATAACGTTTTTCTTCTTGGTTTATTTTCATCGTGGTTTTGTCGCTTAGTTAAATACCTATTAAGATTGTTTAGTTTAACTAAATCTTTTAATACATTCAGTGGGTACATATATACATACTTGGAGCGTGCAGCACATTTGGCGCTAAGGTGCTAAGTGTTTTGTAATTATTGCACTCTTAACCTCAAATCGATAGGAGTTTACTAGGTTATGTGGAATATTTCTTAGAAATATTATTTGGAGCACGAACAAACAAACAAAGAGAACCAAAACCGTGGCATATT
>JARJDU010031713.1:0-11809 GCA_030264695.1 Lissagria laeviuscula | reverse complement strand
ATTACCATCAATGGTGCTCACCTCATTGTCGAGACTCGGTGAGTACCATTGATCGTCATCCAATGCGACTGTTGGTGCATGGTTTCTCGTACAGCTGTGGCATATGGACTTGGTGTTCAGGCGTGTTGTATGCTGAACAGCCAAGTCCTTATGTCTTTTGCATGCACGAGATCTCATTCACCTTACGGCCGTATTGGATGACGTTTATGTTTATTCACTTGCATTCGAGTCCTACTAGAATAAAAAGTATTTTTGCAGGCTGCAGGATTCGAACCTGCGATACCTACTCGAATAGCAGGCACTCTAGCCATTGAGCCATCGACTCTGCTTAGTGCAAGCAAACTGAAACTTGCATTTATAGTTATTTTATAGTAAGAGTTGAAAAATTTTAAGTTTTCTTCTAAATTTAAATCTTAGGTAGAATTATGGAATCAAACTGGATAGTAATTGCAAAAACAAATTAATTAGCGTGTAGTATTATATGTATTTTTAGTATTTTTGCTACCTTATCGAGTTTAGTGATTTATGACGTAAAGATTTACTTGCTTAATAAGGTAGCAAATATATCATTAAGGATATTAACATAAAATAAGGAACGTCTTACATTAATATAAGTCATTAATTAGCAAGTCATTTTCCTTTAATGATTCGATATACATAATATAGGCTAAAATTAAATATAATTTAGACAACTTTGTAGCGAGCTTTATTGAAACTGTGATGACCTGAAGTTTGCAATTTCAGCAGTTCCTCCTTAATCAATCGTGTAATTTCACTCTTCGCCTTGGAAACGGCAATATCGCTTGTGCTCTCAATAGCTAGGTACAATTTTCTTTCCCCTTCTGGCGGTGATTTACCTGCTGCTACAAATGTTCCTCGCACAGTAATGCCCGCTTCAGAATATTCACTGATTTGCGCTAGCGCTTCCTTCGAAGTAACTCGCCAACGTGCTTGCTGCGGGAAGTCATTTATCTCCAACTCTTCCTCATATTTGCGGAAAGTCTGTTCGGATTCATCGTCACAGCGATCTTCATCATCCTTGGGCTGATAGTTAAGTTTCGTGTTAAGTTTTGCTGCTAACTGCTCGGCGACTGTCTTCGCTGTAATTAGCGGATGGCTGCCACTACCTTTGAGGATGGACTCAGCAGCTTGCTGCGTAGCAAATTTAGTGTCGCCAGACATACTCTTATTTAGATTTATACGCGACGCCAGCTTTTTCGCGAGTTCTAATTTGTCCACAGTTGATGTTTGCAGGATTTGCGAGGGGTTGATGATACCCAACGGCGCCTTGATCTCTTTGACCGTCCGTTTCGTTGCAAACATACTCTCAATCTGTTGGTCAATATCGTGCTCCAGATCCTCGTCATCTGAATCGGCCAGGCCCAAAGCTGCTTTCTGGAATTTCTTGCGTTCGTTGACGGCGGCCGCTTCGCTCTCGTCGAACTTGAAACCTTTACCGCTAAATCCGCCGCCTGTGTGAACACGTTTCCCTTCAGCTTCCTGTTTCGCCTTGTAACTGTCCCACATTTTGCGCAGTGCTTCCGGTACGGTAATATTAGCCAGCTCGAAGGCTTTTACCACATCGCCGGAATAGCGATCTTGTTCTGGGGTGATGAAAGTGTATGCGAAGCCTTTATTGCCAGCACGACCAGTACGTCCACAACGGTGTACGTAATCTTCGTAGTGATTTGGACAATCGTAGTTAACAACTAAAATAAGATGCTTTACATCGAGACCTCTGGCTGCCACGGAGGTGGCTATTAAAAGACGAACTTTCCCGCTCTTGAAGTCGACAATTGTGCTGTCTCGATCAAACTGATCAATTCCGCCATGAAGGGACATACAATTGTAAGCAGCCTTCATGAGGTCCTTCAACAAGATGTCGGCGTTTTCTTGTTTATCAACGAAAACAATGATGGAACCATGTTCTTGGTGCAGACCAAGCAGTTCCAGTAATTTGAGAAACTTCTGCTCCTCCTCTAGGATAATAACATGCTGCTCGACTTCCTTACAGACGACCGAACGCCCTCCAACTTGAATTTCGATTGGACGATGAAGAATTCGACGTGCTAGGGCTTCCATTTGGCGTGGGAATGTCGCACTGAACATTACCGTCTGTCTATCTGGACGCACATTGTCGATGATGCGCATTACCTATAACAGAAGTGACAAAATTTACAAGTGTACGAGTTAGTTACCATTTCAAGTTACCTGCGGTTCGAAACCCATATCAAACATACGATCAGCTTCATCAAGTACGATGTATGTGACTCGACGCAGATTCGTCACTTTGCCACCGTTTGCGGCTAACATATCGATCATACGGCCCGGGGTACAGACAATCACTTCGGCGCCGCGCTTCAGTTCGGCAATCTGCTCGGAAATCCCCGTTCCTCCGTAAACGCATACGGCATGCAAGTTCAGACTTTTGGTGAAGCGCTTTATGTCTCTTCCAATCTGTATACATAGCTCACGCGTCGGAGTCATTATGATTGTAATGGGACCATCGGTTTCCTCCAGTGCTGGTTGATCCAAAATGTGCCTAAACATCGGTAAAAGAAACGCAAGTGTTTTACCGCTGCCTGTTTTCGCAATGCCAATTAGATCTCTACCTGACATTATGGCCGGTATTGCTTGCGTTTGTATCGGTGTCGGTTTTTCGAAGCCAAGCCGTTTTAATATGTTCATTTCCTTGGTCGAAACGCCACACTGCGCCCATGTTTTTATCGGTTTTGGGCAGCCACGGCCTGTGGACAGAAATAAATTAATATGAGGACTATGTTTCACAAAAAAAATAATGAGTTTAGCAAATCCTTCAGCATGAGATCCGACTGGATGGTCAAGGAGGTATTGGAGGTAAGTGAAAACCATAGAACCAGCGGAGTCGACGGAAGAGAGAGTTGAATGGATCGAAGCTAGGGGCCAAAACCCAATATTATAAATAATGGTAAAGATAACAAAATTACCGTTAGTGACGACACGTAGGAATTCGCTTAGTCATTAATTAAATGAAACATAAATGTAAGGTGACCTGAGAAGGAAGGTTGAAATGATAAATATGTTGAATTTTAGGTTTTACGTTTCATCAATTTTACGCCTAAGCAAGTCTTTGAAGGTGTTGGTTTACCATAACAATATTAGATTGCGTAAATAATGTACGGGACACTGGAGAATTTGTTAAATAATTGCGATAAGGGTGTACCCACCTTTTACACGAATACCCTCCAATTCTTCCTTGTAAGCATCGACCTCTTCTGAAGTCATTTTGGCAATTTCTGGCACCTCCACATAAAAACTCTTGCGGAATGCAGGATATGAAATGTCATTGTGATCAATCTTCGCCAGCTCCTTCTTCTGCTTGTTTGCAATATTAGCAGCCGTGTCCTTCAAGTCTTCCATTTCCTCCTCCGAAGAATATTCGAGCCCATCCTGATTTTGTTCAATCAATTCACCCTTGTTTTTGATCTGCTTGGCCTTTGCTACTCCTGTGACTATGACCATCTTCTTAGGATCCTTATCATCTTTATCTGGCTTCTTTATACCAAATTTGTGTATTTGTCTTACTTCTGCATGCACACTTTTCATGAATTCGTCTAAAGGATCGATGTCGTCATCGTCCTTAACAGAGGTATTCTCTGTCACACCAGCAACATTGTTTGTGACCACTTCAGTATTTAGGTCAACAGTTTTTTCGATTGTTATTTCTTCTATTTTCTCTGACTTGGCATTCTTAACTTCATCAGTAACTGCCTCAACAGCAACCTTATCAATTTCCTCCATCTCGACAGCATTTACATCGTTCTTTTCAGCTTTATCGTCGTCCTCCGAATCGTCCTCAAGTGACCATTTCTTCACAGTTTGCTGTTGTGTTGCCATAAGACTGGCAGCATTATCAGCCAACAAAGCAGCAGCCTCCTCTTCTTTTTTCTTTCGTTCGGCTCGCCAGCGTTCAATCCGCTCACGCCGCTTTTGCATCTCCAAATCAAGTTTCCTTTGCTCTTCTTCTTTATCTAAATTTGATGGATCGAAAGACAGTTCATGATCCTTCTTGGTGTCTTTTGGTGTGTGAGACCTAGATTTCTCTCTCCTTTTATCCCGCTTACGTTTATCACGCTTATCTTCCCTGAAAAACAAATTTACTTTAATAAAAGTTAACTTTACATCAACAATCACATACCGTCTGTGATTATCTCTCTCTTTGCTGTATGATCTTTTCTCTCTTCGCTCTTCTCTTCTATCTCTTGATCTGCTGCGTTTTTCACGCGATCGGCTGCGTTTTTCTCGCGATCGGCTCCGCTTTTCTCTCGACTTGCTGCGCTTATATCTATTGGACTTTGTGACACGTTCCTTTTCGCGTTCACTGCTTCTGGCTCTTTTACTTCGTTTGCGTTCCGGAGACCTGGAGCGATCACGACTAGAAACCATTGTTATTGAATAATTATAGTATGTGTATAGTTAATTGATCATTTAAGACTCACCCGCCTCGAACCATTGTTTACAGGAAAGACCTAAAGATAATATATTTAACTAAACTTTATAGCATCGTCGAGTATAACCTAACATCCTGGTGCGTTTGCTTCGCGCTTTGCACCTTGTCTGATGGCCGGCTTATGTTTAGATTTGCTCATGGCACTCGGCATTCGTGTGTGATTATCAAAGTAGGCAACACACATTGCAGTATGTGTGAAGATAATTTAAGAGTATGAAATATTTAAAGAAAAGTATACTTTTGGCACAGTCATAATTTCAGGATAGTTGGGTCATAGTAACATAAAAAAAAAAAATTCCATTAAACAGCAATAACACCTGAAAAACGCATTCATTAGAAAGCCGTCTCATTTTTAAACAATTAAATATATTGGCTGAAATCACTAATAGATGTTGGTAATGATTAAAAAACAGATATGTAAAACAAGAGTTTACTGAAATGAAATTTTAATAGTTACTTTACATGAATTAAGCAAAAATATTCGGAACAGATTCGATCGAGAACAAAAAGCGAACAAAAATTTAACAACAAAATTAAATTAGAAGTATTAACGAATATGATTCGTACACATTTACAAATACATAACTCCCTCGACTTGCTTTACATGCAATTTTCAATTTTTCACTAAAATATTTGAGCCCGTGCATGAATTAAACTTATTTCCGCAAAACGGAATTATTTTTGATACGAATAAAGGTGGCGAAACCACTTAACAGTCAACAAAGTGATATTATTAGTTTCTAATAATAAATCAAAAAGTAGTAGATGAAAACAAAATGTCCATTAACAGCAGAGTTAAGTTTGGAATGCCTTCCGTAGATTTATCCAAACGATTTGTGTGTTTTCCTTTCATTTTTTATACGAAGACTTTACGTTGTAACACGTGCAATTTTATAATGTGTCGTTTTGCTCAGTGTAGTAGAAGATTTGTTGAAGTTGATGCATGTTTCATTTTGTATGTTGTGGATTATTAGTTAATTTTATAGAAGCGCGAGTCATTCCCATTCTGTCGTGCCCGGCGGCTTCGAGGTCACGTCGTACAGCACTCGAGATATGCCAGGAACAAGGAGTACGTCGCTAGCCATCTTTTGTACAACCTTCAAAAGAATATAGACGGAAGAATTAAACGTTACACAATGCAAAGCATTCTGAATTACTCACCTCCAAAGGCAGATGTTTCCCTGGTACAGCAGGCACTCCGGTCATAAAGTCATGTGTGACAAAAGGCCTTAAAACAATTGATCGTTGGCACGATGGTATTCGCAGCGCCTGATCTCTATCGAAATGGATTGGCAGCAAAACGACCGGCATTTGGCTTACCGAATCAATGTGACCAGCATTGTGCAACACCTAAAAGGAGAATATCTTATTAGGAAATCATCAAAAATAATCGTTTAGTTAGGAGTTGTCTGCCGAGCTGTAGATCCGAAACTAAGCTTGAAGCAACGGAAGTGTTCCTCAGCAGTTTTACTCTACGGTTGTTGTATCAGCTATATGCCAAGCTTTATGAAGCAAGTAGCCTTCTTGCAACCGATATTAAAGCACATCAATCGAATACGTACCGTAGTCGCGACATCATCGGCGTGTCGCAGGGTACTGATCACATTTGGCGTTAAATACGTGGGCGTCAGGTCCGGTATTGTTTCTTTGACCAAACCCCCAAAAATGTAACAAACCCGATTAACGTTGTGACAAATGCGAGGTATTAGTTTGGCTAGGTACATTATATCATCCCAATCTGGTTCGTTCTCGCTGGAAATGCCGCACACGTAATTATATGAGCGACAGTCACCCTGCACGCCCACACTGCGAATTGGCAGTAACGTTGCAGCTAGCTTTTGTTTACTAGATATTCTTTTTAATATGATTCTGAAATAAAATGAACAAGATGTCGATTAACCAGCCGCCGATTGCAATCGAATAATATTGCGGGTACCTCTCGTCTTCGGTCGTCACACCTTCAACCCTGTTGAGCAGGGCGTGCTTCTTCTGTTGCATTTGCTCGAACTCGACGATTATCTTAACGAGCACCTGCGTCTCAGAGAAATCCCGTTCAATGTAAGGCTCCTCGGCGCATAACACACGAATAGCTAATCCAGGCCCCGGAAACGGGTGGCGCATAACGAGCTCTCTTGGCAAACTCAGCTCGCGGCCCAGCACTCGCACCTCATCCTTGTGAAAGTCTTTCAGTGGCTCAATGACTCGTCCCTCAGCTCGCAGTTTCCTACAAGTAGAAACATATGCGCCATTTAGCAACGGAACCATGCCATTGAAATCGTACCTAATACCTAATGAGTTCCGAATCGTTGTGATGAGTTTTGATGACATCGGCTTTGTTCGATGCTAGTTTGGACGCCGACTCGATAAGGTCGGGCCGAAGAGTACCCTGTGCCAGCAGCACGTCCTCCGCCTTCAGGTTCATCTCCGCTAGAAACTCGTCCGAGATCTTCACAAAGACGTCGCCGATGATTTTACGCTTTTCCTCCGGATCGGCAGTCTGAGAGAGCATTTTGGTGATGCGCGTCCGGGAGCTCTGCTCGTTGCGGTCAAGGGGTACCACAGTCGCGCCACTGGCGAACGCACACGACGCATTAATGACGCGAATGTTGAGGCCTAACTTGCGCAGTGACTCCTCCACGCGGCTGCTCTCATTTTTTCGCATAAAACCGTTGTCGATGTGCACAGCAATGATCTGATCCGGTTTTAACGCCTTGTGTAGCAGGGCAGCACACACAGCACTGTCCACGCCACCGCTGACCAGCACGAGCACCTTGTTATTGCCCACTGCATCTTGGATGTATTTGATACAGTCCGCCTCACGTCCCTGAATGGTGTAGTTACCGGTGAGACCGGCAATGTCGAACAGGAAATTACGAAGCATCGTCTTGCCATTCGTTGAGAGATCCACTTCGGGATGGAACTGCACGCCGTAGAGGTGCAGCTTCTCGTTTGCGATGCCGGCACAGAACGAGGAACTCTGAGCGATTGCTTTGAAGTGCTCGCCGATCTTATCGATAGAGTCGCCATGCGTTAAAAGTACTTGTTGCACTTTATCTAATGACCTGCAAGCAAACATGACCAGTACAACACACATTAGCAGCAGACTTACAACGGCTACTCACTTAAACAAGAGACACTTGGTGTCGACTTCTATATCGTACTGCCCATCCTCCCGACTCTCTTTCCGAATCACAGTGCCATTGAACTCCTTGTTCATCATCTGCATGCCGTAACAGATGCCCAACACCGGCAGGCCTATTCGAAATATGTCGGCATCGTATCGCGGAGCGTCTTCGGCGTACACCGAATTGGGGCCTCCGCTGATGATGATAGCACGATATCCGGCCTCGCGAATGTTGAACGCCGGCGTGTCGAGTGGTAGAATCTCCGACTCGACATTAAGCTCTCGTACACGCCGATCGATCACCTTGCCATACTGAGCGCCAGCGTCGAGGATGGCAACCCGTTCTGTATTGCTGCCAGCACCGTTAGCGGTATTCATGTACTGACCCTCCGAGTTGATATTATGCATAGCGCTGCTCCAGCAACACTGAAACAAAGAGCAAACACATCGATGAGTTGGTTGTAACCGAACAATACTTAAAAACTATCTAACCTCTGCTATAAGATTGTGTAATTTACGGTAAATCGTGAATAACTTAAAGACTGAGTGCAGAGGCAACAAAGCAGTGCATGACTATTATTAAATCTGTCTGATTTATGCACAAGTTCAAGTCAAACTATTTTTAGCAAATGTGTACGATTTGCTGAAAGCTTTGGGTGGGAAACACAAGTAAACAAAACAAACCAATCTTCGCGACACGACCACCAGCACTGGATGCTTTTCCTGTACACGAATATTCTTATCAAAACTTGCTGTGACCTCTGAGGAGCAAAGTTAAGAGGTCAAGTCATTTGATTGCATTAACATGCGATTAACATGCGGCAATAACAGAGGTTATTCCAAAGGCAAGCACCAAAAGGATGCTCCCAAATGTGAAAGACCAACTAGCCATTTTCACTCGAGAGACATTCAATCGGCGTGCAGAAGAAATATTTCGATTGCACGCGGGTCGTGCGTCCAGAAGGCTTATTCGCGCAGATTCTTATGCCGGGGTGTCAACTCATTTAGCACATTCATGCAATTAGAATAGAAGCGCTGATCCGATGTAAGTATACACAAAATAACTCTCAAATAAAAGGGAAATGTAACGTTGGTCTCGCTGCGATTTTTACTCACCTCGAATATTTTAATGGTTTTTCTATTTTAGTCAGAAATTTGGTGAGAGGGTTTGCACACTTTGTGCCACTGTCAATCACATCACATCGGGCACCGCACAATTCGGAATGACAGCAAGTGTTGCCAAACGTGCCGATCGTAGTTAACAAATCGTCGATGTTCAGTTGACGCACTCGCTTGATTTGCAGTGACGGATCAGCAATCATCGCACGGAATTCTAGTACATCTGCCAATTCTACTTCATGTAAACCAATAACTATCTAAAGACAATTACTATTTCATAACTATTAAGTAAATTTCTATAAGAATTTAATTAGTATTGATAAAAATATATGCAGGTGATATTTATTGTCCTGCAAAACGTATTCATTATGTAATAATTTTAACATTGTAACTCATGAACAAATAAATAAAATGTTTATAATATAAAATAAAAACAAATTTATCCAATTTTTAAAGAATTCATATTAAAATGTTGTTATACCCTAGTATAATTCTCGAGTGCGTTTACTGCTACGCCGATTTTCACAACGGAGGATCTTGAGCCACATGCTTCGCTCAAAAACCGGCAGATGCCGCAGTCCGTTATTGCAACCGCCAAATTCGAAGTGCAAGCAGGCCGGGACTATAAATAAAAATTAGAATATAAGTTCAAGCATGAACGAAATTAAACAGTTGATCATTGATCGCCGTACATCACTATTGATAAAAGTAGTAATGCCCGAGTGCGCTCATTGCAATCAGCCTGCTGAATTAAAATGTTCATCTTGCGGCCTAGCTTACTATTGCGGCAAGGACCACCAGAAAATCGAGTGGAAAACGCATAAAAGACAGTGTATACTCTATAAAATCGAACAGAACGATCGTTTAGGAAGATATATGATTGCAAATCGCGACATAAAAGCAGGTTGTGTTATCATGAAGAAGACACCATTGGTAGCCGGCCCGAAAATGATCAGCTATCCAGTTTGTTTGGGTTGCCACCGTCGATTAAATGCCGATTGCATTCAATGTACAAATTGCAAGTGGGAACTATGCAGTTCGCAATGCGAAAAGTCCTCTTGGCATGTACAAGAATGCAAATGTTTGGCAAGATCGGATGTTAGATTGCCGCAGGTGAAATTCGGTGAGAAGACTTCCAGGTACGCTATTATCCTTCCACTTCGCGCCTTGCTTTTAAAGTCAATCAATGCTAAACAGTTTGATGAACTAATGAGCTTGCAATCGCATATTGAAAATAATATGCCAAAGCGCATTTACGATTACTTATCGAAAACTTTGATTCCGCTCTTGAGGAAAATCAAAGTGCCATTGACCACGGAAATCAATCCGTTGCAGATTTGTGCCATTTTTGATACAAATGCATTTGAGGTGCGCGACGACGATATAAACATACGAGCGGTGTACCCGTTAATATCGTTCTTATCGCACGATTGCACGCCAAATACACGACACATTTGCGATTCCAACTTCGCCATGAGCGTAATTGCCACAACCGACATTCGTAAGGGTGAGCTTATTTCCACTACATACACCCAAACGCTATGGCCAACTATAGCTCGCCGCACTCATCTTCGGAATGTAAAGCATTTCGATTGCGTCTGCCGAAGATGCAGTGACCCAACCGAATTGCAAACATTTGTGGGCTCTCTCAAGTGCCAGATATGCATGAAAGGGTTGCTTTTAAGTACAGATCCATTAAATCACAGCGCACCCTGGAAATGTATGAAATGCAACAACCAGGTGGGCGCCTATCAGGTCGAAACTCTCAACGCCCAAATCCGCAAAGAGCTTATGAATATGCCACGAACGCCGCGCGATTTCGAAGCGATGCTGATTAATTATACGCATCTGTTACATGAATTTAATACGCACGCACTCGAGATTAAGTACGCCTTGGTGCAGCTTTATGGAAACGCAAATGGTGAGTATAAAAATAGATGTATCGACACTTGCAATGTATGTCCGTTCGTCCAGTCACATTTGTGAACGAAACGGATACATCGCGTTCGAAACGATTTGCTTGCATCGATGCGTCGCCAAGTAAATTACCTCGCTTATCGTGGGCGGGTCGAATATCATTAGGAGACTCATATTTTAACGCCGAAATGAATTTATAGGTACACATCCTGAACTGGAAGAAGGTTTGAAGCGACGCATGGAAATCTGCCAGGAGTTATTAAAGGTGTCCAGTATTTTAGAACCCGGATGCTCTAGTTTTAATGAAACTCTGGAGAATTCCATTCGGATGGCCAAAATTAATCTGGGTATGAATCTGCAATAACATCGTTTTGATAACTATTTGTTGCCAAACATGTGAAAAGCATGTTAGTATTATTAGTTTGTAGTAAATCCGGGGTTGCCAACAATGGCGGCTAAATGATATTGCAATTATTTGAAACTTAAGAACAAAATTGCGTACATTAACTGTATTGCTAGTGACCATGGTTTGACTGCTAGTTTCTTATCTAAGGATTTTTATTTCCAAGTTTAAATGGTTTCGCCAACTTCTAAAAACGTTGAATATTGTTCTTAAAGTATATCTTTAATATGGTCATATACATACCTAATTTTTGATTACCATTTCCTTCTCTTGATAATCTATGATGATTGTTTCTTCTTATTCTGGCAACCCTATTAGTATTATAAATGTAACAAGAAAACAATTGAACAAGTGAAACTTTTTTACGCCATTATCACACATCAAATATGTGTCATATTCATATGACAGATATTTGTCAGAAAGAATACTTGAATTAAACACATCTTTGATTTTCTGCGTAGATAGTAAATACTTTATTGTTTTTTACAATTAGAACCATTTGTACATTTTAAATAAAACCATGATAATAATTACTTAATTTCTTTACAAATAGCTTAGAAATATAATAAAGTTAATCAAATTGTTCCTGTTTCATATACTTTTTTTTACTTACAGGATATGTATTATTATGATTAACGCATAATATTGATGCGTAGGTTGCGGTGATGATAGCTGGTTGCGGTGATTTATATGTATCTGTTGGAATTATGTGAAGTTTATACTTAAGGTAAGTGTCTTGTGATGAAAGCGTGACTGG
>JARJDU010031688.1:0-19685 GCA_030264695.1 Lissagria laeviuscula | reverse complement strand
TTCACGAAAGATATCTGCTCAAAATATTAATAACTCGGAAAATTGTGCTTATTTTTTTAAAGTAAGCAGCATAGCACCGTTTACTAGCATGCACCGACGACTTAGCACAAAAATAAATTTTTGCTGCGTTCTTCAATTACCTCTGAGGCCTCTCAGACCTCTTTTGCGGTCTTTAATGCGTCATGGAGCTGTCAGAGGTACCTCTGCTCTGCGTTCTTAATCTCGCGAACGATGTGACCGAGGAAGCTATGTCACCTCCGAGATTGCAGAGCTAGCTCGGCGATCCATTGCTAGACTCTGCGCAGTATGCTTTACCAGCTCTAAATTATAATCTAGAATTTGTTTCAAAACCTTATTGTTAATTCCTACTACGTTTAAAAACGTATTTAAATTTAAAATAAATCTCAAAGCGACAACCAGTAGCATGAAGATTTGAGACTATGTGACGGCTCAATTATCTCGGTTGCGTTCTTTGATTCAAAAGTTTCTCGATTAGCTTGCAAACCATGTGACCAAATATTTTTCGCGTTCTACCGAGGTCTCGAAGTTAATTAAAAAACAAAGCGTTTGAAACTACCTTACATTAAAATAGTTTTAAACTTCGTTAGTTTATTTATTGGCTTGCAACATTTATCTGGTAGTAGTAGTAGTATCGTATCAGAATGATTAATAATATTTTGCTAATTTTATTGTTTGTACTCTAAACATCATTTTAATAGGATGCAACGCAAAATGTCAGTTATATTTCTAAGTAATATGCAATCCGATCAACACATCAATTATGTTTATAGAAATATGCCAACTCTGTTTAATTGATTTGTATGCATAGTTAACATATATGCAGGGCCGTTTTAGCAACACAGTGGTTCTTATAAATACCTACTTTTTGCATTTGGCAAAAAACTTACACAACCGTGCCGTTGGTATTGACGAATTTCTTATTTGCCTGTTCTGATGATGCCTCCCTGTCGTGGTACGCGCGGCCTTTGACTAAAATGCCCATGTTACAAAATTTAGTTTCAAATTACAGTGGCAGCACAACGGTCCTGAATTAGATTTATCCTAATTGCAGTGTCTCTAAAACGCATTCAGATATACTTTTGCATTTTTAACTAGTGGATAATGTATAATTCTATACTATATGGCTTTCAAACTAACAATCTATTTGCCTCTGCTGCTTTATTTATATGTTCTATCTATCTTCCTAAATAAACGCAGCATAATCCTAAAAATAATCGACTTCAAACATGTTACAATATTTTATTACTTCATACTTCCATTGGATAGAAATGAAAATTGAAAGAATCTACCCAAATAGCTTTCAAATAAGTATAAACATATCTTAAAATAGCATATTATTTTATATCATATTATTTAATCAAGGTTACAGCAAAATACATAATATAATGTAGTAACATCATTCAAATTTAGTTAATTCTTACATCTTTGTTTATTTATAATTTGTCATAATACTAGAATTTTATCATATTTATATTAAACTTTTTTGTACATTGGGAATGGTTACAAGTTCACTCATTTTTTATATGTAATACAAGTTACAATACATGAATGTAACTTTAGTTATCTAACAAAAGAAGTCAGTTAAATGTTTACAGTGTAATGTTGTGATGTTTCTTCAAAACGTTTGCAACTTTTTTATAGTTGGATGCGTCTTGGTTTTATGGTTGATCCAAAGGGCAAAGTACCTGTGAAAGTAGTTGCTCGAACATTTGCTTCTGGTAAGACAGAGAAATTGGTTTATCATTGTCTTTCTGAAATGGGTCTTCCCAGTGGGAAAAACGATGTTATGGAGAAAGAGGAATTTACCTTCGACAAGTTTTATGCGTTGTATCATAAGATTTGTCCAAGAAACGATATTGAAGAGTTATTTCGAGATATGTAAGTTATTTAAGTTCTTAATATATATATATATATATTAGTCTATGCTTAAAGATATTAAATTACTACAGGATGTGTCAGAAATAAGTTTCACATTTCAAAGGGAGATTGAAGGAACGATGTATCACCAAAAACATTTGATTTCCCAATTGTAGATTCATGAAAGTTTTGTTTACTTTAAATTTAAAAGAATATGACCATGACGGCTGATTCACATTTGGAGCCATTCTTGTTTTCCATTACTCTTCCTAGCATATCAGAGTTTTTATTTTTTTTTGAATTGCGTTTTTTAGTTGGTTTAAGGATAGAACACAAAGTGTTAACTTGTTAAAGACTTTGCAGTCTGTATGATCAATTGCCGTCAGTATATCTAGGCTATCCACCACCTCTTTGGTGGTTTATATGATCTCTTGCTCAAGGAAGATATGTCACTCATTTCTCAAATCTGTCTCTTCTGGTTTTTTTAAAATATTTTTCTGAAAATAAACATTTTATCCTGGGACATACTCTGCAAAATATTGTAACTAAAAAGACCATTTAAGTGGTGAGTACACTGTAGTTTTTTTTTTTAAATTTTTGCTTAAAATGTTTTTTGGGATGTTTACTTTAATTAAGTATACATTCCAAGTTCGTCATGATATTCTTTACCACTCTAGGACGCGATTTTGTAAAAAATGTACCGGTGCGCTCTTCACGAAACTTGAACTTTAAACGCGTTTATCACGGTTTTTTCAAACTTGCATGGGTCATAACTCTAAACAATTTACATTCGATTTGGATGGGGCCTTGATTTTTCTGTTTAGAATTGAATTGAAAATGGTTTTTAAATCCACGATTTTTTTTTAATGAAAAAGTAGACTTTTTTCTAAGCGCCACAACTTTTGAAAAATCAATATTTTAAAAATTGACATGGGAAGTAAAAATCGCCCACGCCGATTTTGGCCTTCCCCGCATCGTTGTGTACCGGCCACGGAGAGCAGCCAATGAAGTTTTAAAAAGTATCGATTATTGATGAAAGGACGAAGAATAAATTATTTCAAAAATATTTGTCCTTCCTGTGAGTTTTATTGCCGAAAAAAAATTCCGGAAATGACCTACATTTTCGATGTGCACAGTGTACTTTCCCATCCCTCAAGAAGAAATTTAAATGAATTTGGCCGATATGTTAGTGAGAGTGGTGGAAAAATTCAAGAACGGTTGAAATTTGTATACCAGCCATCATTTGGACGATATAATTTTTAAAGCTCAAAATAACAAATAAGTCTTGGTATCTACATTTAAGGAATACAATGTTTTTGGTGATACCTAGTACGTTCTTTTGTCTTCAATTTTTCTTTGAAATGAGAGAGTTATATCTGACGCACTCTCTATATAAATAAATTAACGAAAGCTTTAAATATAAGAATTTGAAATAATTTTCATACTTATATTAAATGAATTCTTATTGCTTAATGCTTTTATTTGTTTAGTGCAAAAGGAAAAGAATTCATATCACTTGAACCATTCATCAACTTCCTTAACGAGAAACAGCGAGATCCACGCCTGAATGAAATTCTATATCCACTCTACGATGAAAAGCGCGCATCAGAAATAATCGCAACATACGAACAGGATGAAACAATGCGCAAAGAAAATAAACTCACAAAAGATGGATTAATTCGTTATTTAATGTCCGATGAAAACGCTCCTGTCTTCTTAGACAGATTAGATATCTACATGGAAATGGATTTGCCCCTATGCGCGTATTATATCAATTCTAGTCATAATACGTATTTATCTGGAAGACAATTCGGTGGAAAATCATCTGTCGAAATGTATCGACAAGTATTATTAGCAGGGTGTCGTTGCGTCGAACTTGATTGTTGGGATGGCAAGGGTGAAGATGAAGAGCCTATAATAACTCATGGAAAAGCCATGTGCACAGATATATTGTTCAAAGATGTTATCTATGCTATCCGAGACACAGCATTTGTCACTTCTGAGTATCCAGTAATTCTCTCCTTTGAGAATCATTGTTGTAAAGCTCAGCAGTACAAAATGGCAAAATATTGCGACGAAATTCTAGGGGATTTATTATTAACTTCACCTTTGGATGAACATCCTTTAGAGCCAGGACAACCATTACCACCGCCTTGTGCCATCAAGAATAAGATATTGATAAAGAACAAAAGGTTGAAACCTGAAGTTGAGAAGCAAGAATTGGAATTGTTCAGACAGGGGCAGTTTGTGATTGAAGATGAGGAAAAGGAAGATGCGAGCGCGCCTTCAGCTGATCGTCCTGTGCCTCCTGATATACCTCCGGATGTTCCTGCGCCTGAAGCACCTGGTGTTGACGGAGATGCTCCACCTGTAATACAATACACTGGCAGTACAACTAATGTCCATCCTTGGTTGAGTTCAATGGTAAATTATGCTCAGCCTGTGAAGTTTCAAAGTTTTGATCATGCCGACAGTAAGTTATAATTATACATATAACAATCATTTACATAAACATATTATACATATATTTCCTAGAAATAATGATGGTTTGTTTTTAGAAAAGAACATCCATCATAATATGTCTAGTTTTTCGGAACCAGCTGGTTTGAATTATCTTAAAACGCAAGCCATCGAATTCGTCAATTATAATAAACGCCAAATGTCTCGTATCTATCCAAGCGGCACACGAGCAAATTCTTCCAATTACATGCCGCAAGTGTTCTGGAACGCTGGCTGCCAAATGGTATCCTTGAACTTCCAAACTTCCGATTTGCCAATGCAATTAAATCAAGGAAAGTTTGAGTATAATGGTAACTGTGGGTATTTATTAAAACCCGATTTTATGCGACGATCGGACAGAGTTTTTGATCCTTTTGCTGAAAGTCCTGTAGATGGTGTCATTGCAGCGCAATGTTCTGTTAGAGTCATTGCTGGGCAGTTTTTATCTGATAAAAAGGTAAACGTAATTAATATTGAAATATATCGTTATTCTTATCTTTATTTTTAACAGGTAGGAACATATGTAGAAGTAGACATGTACGGATTACCCACTGATACAATCCGAAAGGAATTCCGCACACGAATGGTACCTACAAACGGTTTGAATCCCGTTTATAACGAAGAACCTTTTCTATTCCGTAAAGTAGTCCTCCCCGATCTTGCAGTCCTCCGATTTGGAGTTTACGACGAAAACAGTAAACTCTTAGGCCAGCGAATTCTTCCACTCGATGGCCTTCAAGCTGGTTTCCGCCACATTTCCCTTCGAACTGAAGCCAATTTTCCAATGTCACTACCGATGTTATTCTGTAACATCGAATTAAAGATATACGTACCTGATGGTTTCGAGGATTTCATGGCTGCGTTATCTGATCCTAGAGGTTTCATGGGCGCACAACAGAAGCAAAACGAGCAGATGTCTTCGATGGGCATTGAAGTGACTGATAATAAATTAGATCCGAATAAGGGAGCTGACAAAAAAGAAGAGAAGAAGGAGGAACCACTTGTTTTTGAGCCAATTACGATTGAATATATTCGACAGGACAAAGGATTTCAGAAAACTACCAAGAAGCAACAAAAAGAGTATGACACATTGAAGAAGAAACAGAGCAAAGAGAAATTGGCAATGCAGAAATCGCAATGTACTGCTATAGATAAGTTAATTAAAGGGAAAAATAAAAATGAGTTAGTTAATGATCCTGGTGTAAGAAAGTTAGTGAAGGAGCAGACGATTCAATGGAGTGAGATGATGGAGAAGCATAGGAAACAGGAGTGGGAATATTTAAGAACGCAATTGGATGAACAACGAGATGTACTTAGGAAGCATATGGAGCTTATACAAGTATCACAGATGAAGCAGTTGGAAGCAAAGCATGAAAGAGAAGTTAAAGAGATTAATGCTAGACAAGCTAAGATTTCTGTGGAGACTAGTCGTGAGGTATTTGCAAAAATAGAAGTAAATCATTTATACATTACTTAATTTTACATATTTTTTAGATAAATAACGATAAAACATTGAAAACTAAACAAGAAAAAGAAAGACGTTTGCGAGAGAAACAACAAAACAATACAAAGAAGTTCATGGATGAGAGAAAAACATCGACCATAAAGCAAGCGAAAGAGAAAGAAAAGTTGAAAATAAAGCATGATAAGCAATTGGAGATGTTGTCGCATGATATTCAGAAATTAATCGAAATGTACAAAACGGAAGAAATCGAGTATGACATGTCAGGAAAGAGTGAATTCTTTGCCTAAGTTTAAACATAAATGAATTAGATTCACTA
The DNA here is from genome assembly GCA_030264695.1 of Lissagria laeviuscula. NCBI lineage: Eukaryota > Metazoa > Arthropoda > Insecta > Coleoptera > Staphylinidae > Lissagria > Lissagria laeviuscula. The sequence continues at coordinate 13,527 of JARJDU010031688.1, read as the reverse complement.
AAATATTATGCAGGACGTACATATTTTATTGAGAACTCACTTAAATATAAATTATTGAGTAGCAGATACATATATATGATACATAAATATTCGAATTTTGGACCAATTACTTTCGAATTTGTAGAATATATTACGCCTAATATTCCAGTTGCAGTGTTATAGATGAATTATTAAATCAACTAAACTAATAAATATATAATGCAGAAAGTAAATAAATTTATTGGAATATTAGGCATATATTCTTATTGATATAAACCAAAGATAAATACATATTATTCTTGCCTACTTAGCACTACATTTCGGCCTCTTAAAAGTGAATATTTAAAAATGGTATTTGCAAAATATATTTTATTCAAGATATCAATTATATTAGGCTAATAAAATGGTTGTTGTGATTTCTAATCATATATTTTATCTCGTGGATCAAATAAAATATTGTTAAAGAAGAGTGAACAAATATGGATCACTAAAAACAAGGGTATAACTTTAGTATTTTATTTAATTATTGTCTTTGTATAACAAATTTAAGTAATTCATGAGTGAAGTATTTATTAATGTTACATACTATATTTGATTAATATAGATTCATTATTGTGAATGCATTCTTTTATTTACTTCAAGTACACTCATGCCTCGGATTAACGGACTCCGATATAACGGATGTCTGCTTTAACGGACAAATTAGAGTTTAACGAACAGGATCCGCCCTCTATGGTGTTATACTACTGATTTGAAAACGTTTTGGTTTGTTGAAATCTTGTGTTTGAGCAAAACGAACAAGAACTTTACATTTTATCGGTTAAATTAATTGAAATTTTCCAGGAAAGCTCCTTATTAATGCGCGTAAGCAACTTCATTAGTTTTATAGTATATGCATAGACTTTTAATTTAACGGATTTCTCGTTTAACGGGCATGGGCCCTTAGTAGTCCTCTATTAGTCTGTTAACCTGAGGCATTAATGTACTTTGCATTGGGATCATACATATAAATTATATGTATATACTGCGGAGATAATTTTCTGTATTATCCCTATAATCTTAGCCTATATTTATATAATTAGTATCTTATAATGTTAATTTATGTAACTAAATTTAATTATAATTATTTGAATGTTGGCGAAATTAACCCTGAGCAGCAAGTAGGTCACCATGGTTCAATTTCACACAGTAAGCTGTGCCATTGAACATAGGAACCTTTTTAAATTTAACAATTTACATCTTTTCTTATATTACATTATCTCAAAAGTCTTGTTAATTTGATATTCTATGCATATTGCAGCAAGCGTTCCGAAATCCGATAGCATGGCATACAACCGTCGAATGTTTTCTGCAAATTTCTAGAACTTCTAGAAATTCTCGCAGTGATTACAGCGCCACTTTCGTAAATAAACAATACGCCAGTGAATTATTTCCAACCAGTCGGAGTGCATTACTTAAGTGCGACCCTAATATATTTAAATAATAATACAACGTGCTCTCATCAATTTCACACCAAGCAAGATCTCAACACCCCGTGCCTGAAAATACACATTTTTTATAAGATTTCACCTCAAAATTCACCCATATGATGACAGGAGATCCTAACCAACAAACGCGACCGACCATTTTTGGTGAAGACCAGAATTATCCAGCCACACCGAATCAAGAATGGAATCGTTTCACCGGAAACAATTTCTACATGCAATCGAATTTCCCATTCTGTTCAAATTATGGTCCTGCACCAGTTACATTTCCAATTCACACAAACAACAAAAATGGAAACTGTTTCGGCCCAATGTATAATTATCAAGTTAACAGTACAACTACCTACAATCCATCTGTTAACACACCTTGTCATAGTTCTTCCATAAGTTATCAAAATTCAAGTGGTAGCAATGAAAGGCTTAAGTTCAAACGAAAGACAGATTCACCACCGTAAGTATCATTGAAATCAAATGTCAAAATTATCACAAAATTAATTAATTGTGTATTTTCTAGACCTGTTGTATCCAAACAACACATCACTGAAGAAAAGATGGCTGAACACATGAGCAATCTACATATTAGTTCAGAAACTCCTGTTAAACATGAAAGTGATTCGGAATTATCAAGAAGACTCTACATGTGTGAGGAAATGAAGAGATTGCAAACTGATTCTATACTACCAGCTGCATTACTTAATAGAATGCAGAGGCCTTGCACTGCTTTAGTTTTATGGCAACCACCACAAAGACTTGTTCCACCATTACAATTACAAAATAATGCAGAGAATGATAATAATAATGAAGAGGAAGTTCCTGACCAGAATCTTATGGATTTAGTTTAATTTAGTATATTGAATTAGGAGGGTATTTCATGAGAAATTTAATTTAGAAGGCTTGGGTGATTTCTAATTGATTGAAAATGACTTCGAGGTTGAAAGATCAAGAGCATAGAGATGTAAGATATGAAACAGTTTTTTTTTACATGTGGATAGTGTTGCTATTAATATATTTTAAACTTAATCAAATTAAGACAAATGAATTATTTCTGTTCTATGAATCTCACAAAAACAAAAGAAATGTTAATCGAACGGTTTAATATTTTACTACCTATTGCATTAGCCATGTTAGTATTAAGATTATACAATGCATATCTGTAAGCTGGGATTGGTTATAATCTACTGTAATTGTTATTTAATGTTGAGGTTTAAATTGATCATTATATGGTTCTGGAATTTTCATTTATACAAAATATTAATTATGGTTCAGATATTTGTAATTTACCACACCTAATAAGTGTTATCAAAGTAATTCATTCATTAATTCTATGATTAAGTAACTTGGAACGTAAAATAATAGTAAATGCACTTTTAATATGAGTATTAAGCCGTTTAAAGTAAACATTTTCATTTGATTAAGAGATTACTCCAAATTTGTTAATGTAAAACAATTCATAACAGAGTTGCATTAATACAATAATTATAGTTTTATTTAGGAAGCTATTATCAATTAAGTGTTATGAAAGACACATGGTAATTTTAAATCATGCTATCAGTTTTATTTATTCTGGGTTTAAGATGAATCATAGGGGGGATTATTAAACTGATTTTTTAAGCGCCAAACCACAGTTCAAATTATATACAACATTTTAGCAGCATATAAAGTGCAGTTTATATTGGGACGGTTAATATAACGGAATCGGGTTTTAAGCGAGTTCAAACGATTTTCTAAAAATTCCCAATCAGAACGAAGTTTCGAGCGACAAATTAAGCAAATATAAAAGTCAAATTGACAAATATTTCCTCGTTTTGCCGCTCGATTGGTCATTTTAAGAAAAAAAAATATTAGAAGCGAGAGAAACGATTGACTATGAACGCTAGTAAGGAAATTGCATAGTTCTTCCCATTTTTCTTAAAATTATACGAATTTTATCCGTTTAAAGCGCGATTTTATTATGTAAACCCGTCCCAATATAAACTTCGCTTACATTGTTTATTTTTAACAATTTTTCAATATTTAACTTTTTAGTAATTTAGTAAATAAAGCCCATATTTTACTTTTTATCCCAGAAAATGTCAGTATACTGCTGTTTTTGTAGTTATTGTAATTTCAAAATCATAATATATTAAATAATAATTCAATCTATTGTTATTTTATTGTCAATTTAAATGATGACCAAAATGTATGAGTTCCAAGCTGAATCAATACACAATTTATTCATTTGCAATTGGAGGAGATCAAGGCCTGCTTCTTCAAAAAGGTCCTTTGCTTCCCAATACCTTCCTATTCCACCTAGCAGCCAAAATGTATGGAAGAAGACATATTAGAGAGTTTCATGGAAGTAGGTCTCGAAACAAAACTGGAATACAACGCGGCCATCGATAAAACAATATGAATTTTGTGATTGAGGTGTATATAGAAGAACCGGCATTAACCTAACACGCTTGGAAAGAGCCTAACTTATCATGGCTACAATCACCTGGAGAATAAATACTTTTACTGCTCGAATGAGAGTTGTATAAGGCGCTGGTGTACTAGTTCAGCAGGAAGATACTACATCATAAACTGCACAAAAAAAGAGTACATGTAAAGAGTACAATTAAGTACATGTCGAAGTAGCAGTTTGAGGCAAGTTCTCCCCCACCCCTAGAAATGGACAAAACAAACATCATAGTCTACCACAGTACCCAATACAAGGCCAATTTGATACCCTCACCCCCCTTAATACACCCCTGCACACTGGTGCAGAAGAACAAATTATCTGTAACGTTGGTTGCCAACATATTACTAATTGATAATTTCACATTGACAAACTATATTTTGATAATGTTAATAGTATTTAAAATATATTAAAAGCTATTTACAATACCACTGATTATCTACAAAATTGAGGCAATCGTATCACCTATTCTCATTCATAAAATTATAAACAAAATGCTTAAATAACTCATACAATCATTTAACTTGTTGTAAAACACTAAAATAAGGCAATTGTTTATTACTAATATTTCCCTTAAATGTCTTAATCCTCGTAAAATACATCTAAAACATATTTTAAATTTAAAAATAGAAAACAATAGAATCCTAACCTCAAACAAAACAAACTTAATAATTTATCTCCGTGAAAATCATATTGTCAACCATTAAATCATAAAAAAACTAAATCCATTTACTTACATCTTCCATTATCTGCTAGTCTATCGACAATTTTCATAGGTAACAATAAACTTTTACAAGTTAAAACAATTCATATTATCTAGATGATACAAAGTTGCTAACCTAACCTTCTTTCTACGTGCTGTCGGCATTGCGCTGCAGCTTCAGATCAGAAACAATCGAGAGCGCGCCCGTAACACGCAAGCGCGATCACAAGCAGTTGCTGGTTAGCGAGTGAGCAGCAGCATGGCAGCTGGCATGCAGGGTGGTGTAATAACTTACACATCTTTTATTATTTATAAGCAGAGTTCGGTGCAAACTGAAATGTTGTTGACGTGCGTTTTTTAATCGCGATGTGGGTGCCGTTATTCGTGTTTATCTTCTGGCATCACCTCAACAGTTGCACTTGTGTGACATGAGATGGATATTAGGTGAGTTTGTAATCTTTTTCTCTTTCAATTCTATCTACAACTTACTTCAACTGCTTCAACTATGCGTATGATATGTTGTTATAAGAAAAGTGTTTAAAGTATGTATGATGGATAGATATCGCCATGTCATAAACATATTCATTTATCTGATGGTCAAGTTTAATGTGCATTTGTTTTGTTTTTAAGTTGGTTATTACTGTAATAGAATAATTCATGTTGGGTATTTTGTAGCCTTTTCGCCGCATTCATTTGTTTACATCTTGCATCAATAAGAATGTCTTCTTCTTATTTTAATGCAATATATAAAGTTATTTCTCTTGAAAATGTATGTGGGTATTTTATTTATATATCGAATTGGTGCCAGCCCGAAATTTAAGACGACGTGTGGGGTGCAGAATTTCGTGGGTCTTATTAAAAGTTCTTGACTTTTTCATTTGTTTTCTTGTCTGTTCTTTGCCGGAAAGGAGAGTTAGATGTTAGGAATAGAACCTTGTAAAATTTGCGTAGGTATTGTATATTTATTACTCTGATGTGTGTGCATTTGTTTTTCGAGTTGGTGTTGTTTTTTTGTTTGCGTGTGTGGTATAATTGTCGGGTTGGTGCGGTGTGGTGCGGCGCGGCACGACTTGCTGTGTGTCACTTGGGAGGTTATATTTGACCTACATAAATAATTGGCTCTTTTTTGTTTTGAGAGGTTTTGCTTTGGCATTGCATGGACTTGAAGCAATATCGCTGCATGTGCCAAAGAGGAACATTGTTCATGAGCCGTGAACAAAGGCCTTAATTCCTTGCATGACGCATTAAATATTGCTAATTACATTAAAAGATCTTAAGAAGGAAATGCGCTAGACTTGCATTTCTCATAATTGTGTTATATTCAAGGTTTAATATTATTGTTCAATTATCATTTCATTCTTCGTTCAGAATCTATTGGCCTTTCTTTTTGGTGATAATAGCAGCATTTTAAGCCTGCTGATAAAAAATTCGAAGTTTTTTAAAATTAATAACAAAATTTTGGGGATTAGGAAATAAATATATATTTTTGATCATTTCTGCATATATTTGAATGGCTCTTATTTTATCCAAATAACCAAACTTTGATAATGCCTTTCTCAAAAACTATTGGAGATTCTGCCAGAATTTTTGGAATCTTTATTAAGTGTCGTTTGTCTACACACTCAAACTTTATGTGAAGCATCTCCGCGGCTGGGTGAATTTAACATGATTTTTCTTTTAAATTACTTTAGTGCATATCTTGAATATGGTTTATCAAAAAAAATTACATTGATATCTGGTTGACCTTTTGGGGATATAGCTATTAGAAGTTTTTTGGAAAAAAATTATCTAAATTTCCACTTTGTGTGATCATAATTGAGAAGATTCCCAAGTTTTGAGGACTAATTATTCCAGGCGTAATCTGTATGTATTTGTGAATGTTTTAACATGAAAACGGTTGATGTCCTATCAGAATTACCGAAGTTATAATTTTTTTACTGGCAAGCGTCACATTTAATCGCATCGTTTTTTCGAGAACTTAGATAGTTTTGACGTGTTTAACATCTTTAAAATGCCTATACAGAGTTTTGCGTTAAAAGTTGTCTCACTTTGCAATGCTACAGCTATGCTGTTGGAAGCCGCAGAGAATTAAAATAAACATCATAAGAAAGAAATTAATTCCAATTCAATCCTATTTAACAATTCTTGTTCACTATCGGGTGGTTGGTGCAAGACTGAAGGTCTGAAATTGATGAAAATTGAACTATTTTCGAAGTAAAAATCTTTGTAGCTACGAAACGAGATAAAGACAAGAGTTTAGTTCTTACGAGTAGCTCTTAGCGAAAACTACTAAGTAGGTTTTGCACATTCACAAATTATATTACCATTTAAACGTAATTAATAGAAACACATGAAACACGTTTGAGTCTTTTTTTTACGTACAATGTGTGCCGGTATGTCAATACTTTTGATAGTTTGAGTTATTCAAGTAACTGTCAGGTCCTTGCTTGGAGGGCAAACAAGCATAATCGCCAGTCAATGGCGGCACAGTGACATTTATGCCCAGTTGGCGCAACCCAACTTAAATTTAGTGTTGCAGCAACACCAAACTTCATCATAAGACCAGGGGTGTAGTGCCAAATGAAATAGTGACAGGGTTTATTATTTTTTGATACAAAATTTTGAACAATAATTTGTTCATTTTTTTTAAGCTAATCCACGGAGTGAGTGGGTTGGTGAGTTTTGTATCTTTGACATTTTTAGAATCGTCAACCTTTCTTTTAGCTCACCGAAGTATTTTACAATTTTTGGTAGGGGTATGATATGGATGTTCATTTGTCATCGACATTTTTTTTTCTTCGCTTTCACTGCCACTGAGTATACCCCTATGGTTGATTGTGTCAGAGCCGTCAGTCAAATTTCATATTTTTTCCATATACTGCGCACATACTAGTCGAAAATTAAATTTGAAAAAAAGTTGTGTCAGGTCGACGCCCTGTTTTTTAAATTAGTGTAGGTGCGACGCCCTGGCACAACTACACCACAGCTTAAGACTCTTTCAACTCCCTATATCTTAAATCGACGTCGACACTAGCATAAGCTTGACGTTTTAACCCAAAAAGTAGCAAGTGCGTAACCGAAATCTTAACATTTGTATTATCATGGATTTATTTGATATCGATATGGCCGATGAAGAAAATTTGGGGGATAGCATTAGACTTCCACTACGTATATATAATGAACATTCAAATTATTTTGAATCATTGACGCAAGAAGAGTTTTTTAGCGTTTTCGATTGAAACTGCAAACAGTTGTGTGTTTGTTTTAGTACATTGAAGCAAATTCTGAGTAGTAGAATACATATACTGAAGTAGCATAGTAAAACTCACCCTATTGGTTGATTTCGTTGAGTTTTTTTTTGTTCTGGATTTGTTTGCTCTCCAAACAAACAGCTGACTTGGATAACTCAATAGTCTATACAGATGACATTTTAATAATTTGGACGTTTTTTGGTAAACTGGTTAATTGCTGAAACGTCGATAACTTCTTGAAATTATTTTATATTCGAGTACTCCATCCTATATTATAACATCCGTATCAAATTATTACAAATGAACATCTTGCAAATACTGATGTCAGTTAACTGTCAGCATACTATCGCCACGACAGTTAATAATACAGCGCCGCTCCATAAATGTTGCACTGCATATACTATTTTAAGTGATAAATACTATTTTAAGTGATAAATACTATTTTAAGTGATAAATAAGTCATAACATAATCATAATTAAACAGTTTCATGTTTCACTATCATTCAAGTTCAACTCGTATAATTATATTGCAAAATCTGACGTATTACGATCTCATAATAATCATATAATCACAAACATAGATCAACATGTTTTATTCACTTTATGCAACCAAACTTCAAGCAAGGGCCATAATGAATCAGGTTGATTGACCCCAAGAGTGCACATTCTGCTGCCCAAATTTACGATATTAACTACCTCTACTCCATCGATTAGTTGCCATATATACTATGCCATTCCATTCAGCCATTCATTCGGCCCGTGATTCAACAATTACTGCAATTATTGTATGTAAGTACTTACTACTACATACTTTTACACGTATTCATTATAAGACACTTACGCAAATATACGCCGCCAACGCACCATGCCATTACCATTATCATTGGCTTTGTTCAGTCTTTCTGAAGTTCTCTTTATCCTTTTGATTCGCTTTCCTTCTTTGTAATACCTTCAGATGACAGAATCACATGCACATTCAGACATTCTTCATATTCATACAACGTATGAATGTGTTGTATGAGAATGTTGGCGAATACGTAGGTTCAGTCTTGACTGCAGAAGTATGTCTTTTGTCGGATTGTCGATGTGTAAGCTTGTCGTTATCGCGGTATGCACAAAATATTATGTTAAGTACACGTTCGCTACTATAACTACAAAAAAGAATTTTATGGTTGATGGTCGAAGAGAGGAAGAAGTGAACGTATACTAACTTTTCGTTCAATTGCGCTATACCAACAGAAGTCTAGTGCAAAAGTCTAGTCATTCCTGCTTCTTGAAGAATATTCGAACTATGTATTCAAGTTTGTGAAATTAATAAGTAAAATAATTCGATTAATATTTGCATTGCTTTCATCCGCTAGATTTGTAAGATGTGCCATGTGATGGGCGGCCGTGAAACTGCGGCGATGGTGGAATACTAGGGTGGCTGTGCCGCTGTTAGTTTTGTTTTGACTATATAGATTAGAATTTTGCGTTACAGTGGTCTCACTTTGCAAAGTTACAGCTACGCAGTTTAAAGCAGCAGAAAATTGAAATAAACATCATACGAAATTCTTGTTTGATGTCGTTATCGTGTGGTTGGTGCAAGATTGATGGTCTAAAATTGATGAAAAATGAACTTTTCCCGAAATAAAAATCATCGTAAAACGAAACCAGATTAAGACACGAGTTTGGTTCCTTCGGATAGATCTCAGCGAGGACTACTAATTATGCATTGCACATTTGCAAATTACATCACAACTAAAACGGGAGAAATCGTGTCTTTGCTCACGAATGCATACTGTATTCACTGCTTCTTTTCTCGAGCAGCGCCATATTACTACCGCGGGGGTTGCAAGTTACTACTCTTCGTTAACTACTCATAATCCTTTGCAAAAAAACACAAGACCTAATAATCAATATTACATAACCGTAATGATTTCTAATGCTATTAATAGTATAAGAAGCAAATTCATGTCGCATGCATATAATTACTTTGCACTTGATTTGCTCTTCAACACGAATATTATCGCGTCGGTGTTAACTCAAAATGTAATCAATAATATGTTGGTATACCGCAATAAAGAAAAAGTATTTAAAATAGTCAGTCAATACCTACACGTTACGTGGCATTAGTGAAGTGGCAGAAGAAGAGAAGTAAAGACAAATAAATAAGTTTGTTACGAAATATTAGAAGTTGGCTAAAGTTAGCAAGTGTGTTGTATTGCATTAGGAGTGTTGTGTTCCTAACGTTTTAGCAAGACTGTGAAGGAAAAAGTGCGCGGTTGTTTCACGGCGTGTTGGACGTATCTGTTTTTCTAAATAATGGTCCAATTTATTTCGCAATGTGAGACTCGAGTTACGGCTGCATAGAACACAAGAAAGTCGAAGATACAATGTGTGTTGGTTGGTATGCTGTGTTTGTGTTTGTAGAAAATTAGTTCGCGGTTTTTCATGTATTTTTCTTCTTCTTATAATATGGTATTATATGATTTACTGTTTGTATAACAAAATTGGGCTTTAAGTTGATAGGGAAATGATAGAAACACTACAAGCTTGACATCTTCTATTCACTTCATTAAAGTAAATCTACGCATATATTTAAAAAAAAAATAGGGAGAGGGCTTTATTACCTTTTTTTTTGGGGAGAGGGCCCAAATTTAAAGTTACGCGTCTGTCCATCGTTTTATATTTTAATGAGATTTTTTGGTTATAACATCGATAAAGATCTAATAAACAAGCAAAAACGAATATTTACTGTAATCTGTATGAAAAACCTCTAAAATAACATTACATGACTTTATACTATAAATTCCTATATTTATATAAACCGTAAGAATACGTATATCTTCGGATTTAAGTTATGACCCAAGTCTAGATATCTGCATTACTGCAATCATAACAACGTCGTCCCTCCTTTGTTTTTCGAGTGGGCTGTAATCGCTATCCAGCTAAATATGTGCGAGTGTCGTTTTTATTGATACCTATAGTCAGCATGGCTTATGAACGGTATAAAGTGAAGGGGACTTATGCAAATGCACAAATTCCCAGTCGAGGCATCAATTTCGTTCAGGCTCGCCCTCTAACAGCCTGTTCCCGACGGCTCGTCGTCGTCAACACTGCTCTATTAATTAATTGGTGCCAATTGGATGAACCTTTTTAACATTGTTTAACCTTTGGATCATATATTGATATACTCTCCAAAATGAAATATTATATTCCGAAAGAAATTGTTTGTAAATGATTATAATAATTAAATTAACCTACTAAAGGGGGGTTTTGGAAAAAATTTGAAAAAATAATTTTATTGCATGAATCGAATGCTATAAGTGTCTAGAATATTTGGGTAAAATGATATTGCGATCTATGTATTACTTCTGTCGCTACACAGTTTCGATCGGACCGATGTCCTGAGCGCTGACTGGTGTTGCCAACATTTTTTACGCATTTTTCTCGAAACAAGACTTTTTGAAGCTGCGGGCATTCTAACTTTTTAATCGTTCAACTAATCAACTTCGCGTTTGGTCCGTCTGAAAGGAAACAAAATTCTCGGGTACCTCCACCTATAAAATTGTAACATTATGGTCATTAACGTTTTTTACAGCAGGCCGTAAAAAAAAGTCGAAAAATCATGCGAAAAAAACGATACTTTGTTTTCAATTGGCCGCCATTTTGTTTCAATAACAAACTTTGTTATGTTTTTTTAGGTAGCAAGGCTTCCTTGGAATATAATCTTTCAGGCCGTTTTTGTTTCATGCTGCTAGTTGATGACGAATTGCGACCGATATCATGCCCGCAGTTTAGTGGTTTTTTTTAACATTGTTTCCCGGAGCAGTCATTTTGGGCGCCATTTTTAAATATCGGAAATTAAAAAGCGTGATTTTGTAGACCAAAGGTCAATAAACATTTTCCAAAAAAGGTCACATGCCTGAGGCATTTCAGTTCCTCAAAAAAAAAAGTCAAACATCAGGTAGTTTTGTCACAATCATACCAGAACCTCCTTTTCTAAAAAGCTAAAAAACATAAAAATTCTTTTAACATAAGAACTGTTTAATAATACTATTATTAATCACTTAAAATCTAGCATAATTATATAAAAATTAGATCCTCCCTGTATATCTAGTCCATACATAGCTTATAATGAAAGAGCGATCGAAGCGTCCCGACGTCATCGCCTGGCGCCGCGATATCGTCGCGTCCATTGTTGTTCGGTGCATATTCATGATACCCCGCATTCAACTCCTACAGGCAAACGTCCATTGATTACGCAGCGCGAGCTTCCAGCCTCCATCTTCTTCGCCGGAATTTCCGGCAACGAGCGGGTATAAACAATGCGGCGAACGTTTCCTCGCTGGCGGTGTTTATATCTGCACGCTTTGGTCTCGCGCTTCGCGCAATATGTACATTCATAGGGTTTCATGGCTCTAGTATTAGATCCCTTTAATACAATACATTATGGGGTGCTTATAGTGAGATTGCGTAGGCGCGCTCGTTGTAGGCTACGCATGCAGCCTGCAAAAACACATAATGCACAAGTAACTGTACATAGAACACTAAAAGCATTATTGTATACCTATCAAAAGTTTGTTAACACTTTCCACTTCCCATCTCGCTTTGTCCTGTTCTCTTAAGATTCGATACGAGGAGAGACGGTTCGCGCTTCGAGTATAATGTGTTGGGTACCTTATAAATTTTCAAGTTTTATATGGCATAAATGCGCTTAAAAGAGCATTGTTCTTACGTGAATATACAAGCATAATGTTGAAGTAACTTCAGTCAGTCTATTTAGCACAAAACGCTATTCATTCCATAGAAGTTTATTTAATCTTGTAAATCAATCATGCTGAAGTGATTAATCCATTACAATATGTGGCGGGTTGGTTAATGTCGCATTGTTTTAACTTTGTGCGAGAGACATGTGAGTGAGGTACAGCTTTGAATAGACTGGTAGATTATATTGTCGAGAGTATATGTATGGAAAGGATAAAATGATATATTTTGCGAGTTGAAGACTAATTATCTTGTTAAGGTATTTTTTAGAATAGCATATGAAATCATCCAGGAATATGAAAATTTAATAAATTATCTTGAATTTATTAGAATACACTTATATCTCGGTTTAACGGACCCCGATTTAACGCATATTGTCTTTAACGGACTAATTTGAGTTTGACGAACATGGTGTTACAGCAATACTACCATTTTGGGTAATGTCCGTTAGATGGCCAACGTTATGTGATGCAATTGAGGTACATATAACGGTACATTACACACTTATAAATATAATCTGTATTTAATATATTTAAATAGAATGTTTTCTAAAATCAAAAATAAAAGTGTTCATTTGTCAGTTGAACAAAAGCTTGAACTAATAATGAAACTGGAGTGGAGTGTCTGTATATCGCGTGTGTATAGAATAGGGGATTAAAAAACAAACTGCCTGATATTAAGAAATCTAATTCTAAATTACAACAATATTCAATAAAATAGACACGCTAATAAGAAAGTCTTCGGAAGCATATGAAGTGCGGTACAGAAAAGGAATTAGATGAAGCAGTTTAAAGATGGTATGTGCACCAAAAGAGTTGCGGTATTAATATTTTATTACATCTAATAAACAATGTGATTTTTGTAATGCTTATATTTACTCTCATTTTCGACTGTTGTGATTGAGCAAAACAAACAAGAGTTTTA
>JARJDU010031673.1:0-12401 GCA_030264695.1 Lissagria laeviuscula | reverse complement strand
GCTTCATGATGGCGAAAAGAGAGTTGGAGAACATGCCTTCGAATGCTTCCAGTTCTAGTTCCAGTTCAAGCTCATCTAGAAATCGACCTGGCTGTAATGGTTTACATTCTACTACTGCTACAAACAGGTAAACTTGGATTTATTGGGACCAGGGGCCTAACTAGGGGGCATCTGTTCCCGAATGCAGCACCCAGGGGACAGTAAATCGAAATAGTTGTGACTTCGTGACTTTTTGTGGACTCCCTGTTCAAATCTTAATTTCAGGGGAAAGGGGCAAAATTCTCATTTGTCCCCAGGAGCCGAAAAAGCCAGGGTGTAGCCAGAAGGGGGACAACGGGTGCAGCAAAAACCATGTCCCCGAAAACCCTAGTTACGACACGATTTGGAAATTGGGACTTTCTAATTGTTATTCCACTTTTAGATTGCGTTATCTAGCTGGAGGTCTTGGAGGACGTCTAGGATATAATGGTCTTCCTTCAGTATTCTCCGGTTTGGATGATAGTGACACCGGTGGACGGAAGAAATACCCCTTTGAGCTAGAGAAAGCTATACACAACGTGATGTTCATTCAGCATCACATCCAACGCCAGGACCAATTCAATGCTGTAAGCACTTTTTTCATAAAGTTAGCTGAACTATGTATCATCAGTTAGCAGCTAGTTTTGTGCCGTACCACTCGTTTCTACCCGGTCTCTACTAATGTTTCTATGTCACCCTGAAGGTCCTTCATATGGTCACTGCACGTACATCATACTCTTCTCTGTTTCTTGTCTTCGTCCTCACAGGTTTAACTACACATTTCTCTCATCTGTACAATCTAGCCATCAACTCCAACTTAAAAAGTCTGTGTCTCTTTGCTTCTGTTTCAATATACTCGCATAACGCGCGACTACAGGAGGACCAAGACTGGGGCTTCGTGGCAATGGTCCTTGATCGTCTGTTCTTGTGGATGTTTATTATAGCGTCGCTCGTCGGCACCTTCGCCATCCTTGGAGAAGCTCCTAGTCTCTACGACGATACGAAACCCATCGATACGGAACTGTCTTCAGTCGCTCAACAGCAGTTCCTCCCCGAATTTGAAGTCTTTTAGTTTCATTTATACATCAGTATCAGTATCATTATCATCATCATCGCCATCTTCATTACAGCCAAGGAACTATATGACAATCATCTCATCAATAACATCATGCGCGATGCGCGTTTGCTTTGTTTGCGGGTGTAAGCAATCCTTTTGTGGGTTTTGGTTGGCGGTCGTTGTAAGTAAATTATGATTGAGGAATGCACCAAAAATTGCATGTTTCTCTTTTTGTACCTATGATATACTTATAACTATCTACTATGTACTTCCTGAGATTGTGAGACTGTCTTCATGCATCTTTGTGCATCCTTCTTCAAGAATTCGAAATTGGTAATAGTGTTACCTTCGTCCCCACGATTTTGATCACTGGAAATCAATATTTAAGTTTTTGTAGGATTTATTGGTCACCATAGCATAGCCAAATTTGTAGATTCACATATAAAAGTAATAAACAAACACGAATCGTGCAAATCTCTTCACATTTAATGCAACTATTTTTGTTTCTGAGAATCGGTGACTTTTCACAAAACTAAATTGGCACAGTAATGACCCACCCCTTAACCTGAAAAATATTCTTGTAATAAGATGTGAAATAATCCATTCAATCTTTCAATTGTCAAAATCGTCCCATTTTGACAATTAAATTAATCTGCAGCACGATACTTGATGGAATGTTGTAATCTATCAGATGTTTTTTGTAATTATTACAGTATGTATAATAGGAGTATGTTTTTTATTATTTTTGGATTTTGATCGACTAAGGCTGAGTTTTTCAATGATTGCTAACAATCAATGAGAGTAATAAAGTCATTTGTAAGCATTTGCATTGAAAAATGAAGCATTTTTTGACAATCTGTATCGTACTTTTTTTGACTTATTACATCTATGCATTGACGATGTGATCTGACATGGCTTAATTCACCAATATGCTTGCAATGCGAAAATCGTGCCGTCGACAGATTCTAATCTTATGTTTTCATACAATTTTGTAGGAGGACCAAGATTGGGGTTTCGTGGCAATGGTACTTGATCGACTTTTCCTTTGGATGTTCATGATAGCTTCGCTTGCCGGCACCTTCGCCATTCTTTGCGAAGCACCAGCTCTCTACGATGATACCAAGCCTATTGACATGGAGTTGTCTTCCGTTGCTCAACAGCAGTTTCTACCGGATTTCTAACATTCGCAGAAAAATCCGTAAAAAGGATATTGAGCAATTAATAAACTGATTGAATTGCAATTCAAATGAAACTAACACAGAACAAAATAAATATAAATTCATACAGAAAACAAACGAATAACTGTCAAATTCGAAATCCAAAATGGCCGACAAATCATGTATATGATGGATAAATGTAACAAAATGGTGCATGGTACGTTTAGATGAAGAAGGTTATCAGTTTTAGGAAATTAAAACAGTCGGAATAATCAAATTAATCAAATATATAAATAAGTAGGTACTTTCTTCTCTTAAAAGGAAAGATATCATGAAACTTAAAGATGGAAGGCATAATCAGAATACAAGACAAATAATGAATTATTGGAAAGGAATATGATTGATAAGATGTTATGTATCGCAATGTAATTATAAAGTAAACACAAACTACATACATCTTTACATCTCTTACAAGTTGAAGAAGAATGCAGATACATAATTCAATCTTTGTATATACAAATACATAATCTGTAATCATCGTTGATTAAAGATGCATACGTTGATCATCTCATCATAATCGAATACGACTTAACACGATGAGTTAATGAGCAAGAAACGTAAAACACCGAATCATTGGCAATTATTTATATTACATTCATATACTTAATTACTTACTACTTAAGATATGACGAGTAATAACTACATAATAAGCTAATGTATACATACTTACCTTTACACAATGTAACAACATCTATTTTGTTGTTAATTTTGCGTGACGTCACAAACTTTTTTGATGTTAGCTGATTGCTGAGAAAACGCCGGTCACCGGTCGCCATTTTGCTACAAAATTGCAACGTTTACCAATCGGCGTGTTACAGCTGTTTTACCACCAATGACATAACCTCGCCTTTTGGCCACGTGATTAGAATAACCTATAGGATAAAGGGAAATTTAAACATCCGTTTTATTTGTATATTGTGTATATTAACAGTTGTTATGGCCAATTTACAATGTAATCAATCAATCACTTTGTTTTCGTTTGTTACAATGTGCTAAAAGTATCATAATGGCATCATTACATGTCCAGTAAACACAGTTATGTATCTGATATGTAGCCTATTTGTTCTTTCTCTGTTATATATCATCTATATGTGTGTTTACTGACTGATGTCTGCATTTGTTATATATAAGCAATTTGAATGAGTGGAATGATGAACATTTGACAATGAATAACATTTTTAAAAAATGATAATGATGTCTGGTGAGAATGGTGCACCTTGCACTCGATATAAATGCGTCAAATAGTTACAGGATACGTAATTATATTTATTATTGGTTGATTAATATTAAGAATAAATAATAAACTGATAAGTAATCGATGAATAACGTTCCACCTTGAGAATGTACAATTAGTGTAGTAGAACCCATGGAAACGGTCACGTACAAATTATCTAAACTTGATCCCCTCGTGGTTGATGTCAAAGCCGAAGACATTAACAGATTGTCCGCCTTTTTGTCATCGCTTGGAAGACACAACAACAGTCACCGAGTCGGTGGCGAGTCGTCAAGAGTAAACAAAATAGCTTGAACCTAACTTAAGTTGGAAGCTGTGGGACGAGGCACGTTCGAATGTTTTCTTACTTCATTTACCACATCGTCGCGTGTGGTTCATGTACCGGACGTGTGCCGGACACTGGCACCCGTCTGAAGAAGTCAGAAGTTCCAAGGAGTCCTAGTTGCTACAAGTTTTAGGGTGTATGTTGATGAATTGCTTGGTAACAAAATGCATCAGCATCAGTATCACATGGATGCCAGCAGTGTTCCAAGCGGATGTCTTCTACAATCGTTAAAATTTTGTGGACGTGGGCGGTTCTGGACCTCCCTCCTTGAAAATATCATCGGAAACGTCGACGATTACCAAACTGCTTTATAGTCAAATTAATTGTGGATAATGTCGCTATAGAATGACGATGCAAAATGTTGATATCCGTTACAATTTACCCTTCACATAAAGATCAAACGATCATAACCTAATTGAATGAATTTAGGGTTGATGTTACCCTTCAAAGAGCAAGTCATTCAGTGCAAAAAAAAATAATATTCTGCATGACGCACTGCACACATGATAATTGTATTTAAAATAAACTGATAATCCGTAAACAAACACGTGTGCGGCGTGTGTGCAAACATGCAAAACATAAAACAGCATGAGGAATGCTTGATGTAGTCAGTAGTCGGTTTGCTATTTATTTTTTTGGCTTTCAGACTCTCCGGATGTTTACATTGGTTGGCTTGCGGCCTTGATCTTCAACTTCTTTTCCAATGGGTGCTTCCAAGAACATATCCAAAATTTGTTTTGAACCAACGCTTTTAAAACGGTAATTCTGCAACGATTTGTTTCATTGGCAAAGACGGAACGTTTTGGGAACTACTGGTTTTGGACCAATATCGATTTATCTATGAGGCACTATGAGGTATGCCACTGCTGTGTAACGGAACACTTCTTGAACCAGCGTCTCTAATTGACAGATTCGTTTCGGTGGAGTCTTGTGCGGCGTCGTCTTTCGTTCTGGTTTGTGTCTGTTTATGCAAATCTGATCTCTGAACGCTGCAGCACGGCGTTAAAAACGATTTAATTGCCGTCGTCGTCTGTTTCCTGAGCTGGGATCTTTCTAATACTCGTGAACAGCGGCGTAACTACAAATTTAGAGCCCCGACTCAAAATTGTGATGGAAGCTTTCCCAAAACACAAAAATTTTATTTTTTCATGCCTAGGGAGGGGTGCAAAGTGAAAATTGGGCAGTCGGGCGACTTTAAGTGTCGATGGGACCTAACCCAATGTATCCATTGGCGACCCTGTAGTTACGTCCCTGCTCGCGAAGACAATCTTTGCAACTCCGGAAAAGTGTTTTTTTTTAACTTAAAACTTTCTTTACTAACATAAATAAGAGAAGGAAGAGGTTATTATACTACTCTTTCTTTTTACCTAGAATTTTGATATAAGTCATTTGATAATTGCATGCGTATTACGAAGGTGCCAGATTCATGGCGAGCAGTGACGATGGTCGCGCGTGTGGTCCACTTATAATGAAGGCATCACCGGCTGCAAGAAGCCACGAATTAACGAATTAAGGACCACCACCATGTCCATTGGTAGCGCGCTTCAACGCCAATCGAGTTCTACTTCTTCTTTTTGGTTTCTTTCAGTAATGGTAACATTTACTATACTCCTGTTGTTCATTCAATGATAAAAGATGAGTCAACTTGTATGTTATAAGCAAATTCGAATCAATCGATGCATGAATTCACGCGTTTTGCAATGACTGAAACCCTTCTATTCCTTTCCTTTTGTATTTATATCAAATAGCGCCATGATATTGCAACTATGTAACAAATATCAGCTAGGTTTATAGTTATGCTTTGTATTTATCTATTTCATCATCGATAAAAATCGCGAACGTTAACTATTTTCATTCATCAGTCAAGTGAACGTTTGCACCGGATCACTGATTATTTGTGTTCATATATAATCGATGGGCAGGTATACAGGTATATCCTTTTACTTTATGCAACCCCTTACCTGATGACAACTTCCACGTATGTATTGATACACCAATAGATGAATGCTAGATCTATGATTATTAATGAAATGCAAAAATGGCACCCTACTCTTTTCAATGAATAAAATCATCATCACGTTGATTATGATTATGTGTAACATTCAGAATGCGAGTGAAGCGCAAAAAATGCAAATCATTAAAATGCTGCTTCACTCATGCAAAAGAATAAAAGATCGTCGACGAAGAATGTGAATTATCCAAGCGACAGTTGTCGAACGTGAATAATGAAGTTAAATCAGTTTTAGCAAAAGTTTGAGCAAAATACAAATAGCAATGGAACAATGATTTCGCTTTGGTCTGCTCTAGGGGCATTAAGAGTACAGGGTTCGGTCATCCAAAGGCTATCATTTCGGCAATTATGATATTTTGGGTAAACAACTGCCGTGGCGTACGCAGGGCACGGGCGTGTTTCAAGTTTTTGATTGTTTTTTCGTTGGTGGACCACCCGTGTTCAGTCGTGCATGCTGCCTGCATCCCATCTCATGGCATCGTCCCAGCATCCGTTCCATACTTTTATTATAATAATCATCTACTGAGTGATCTTTCTACATGCTTTATAGCCTTAAACGTATTAGTATTAACGAAATATTGATGTTAAGTTTAATTTTGATGATAAATACGAATGCAAATTTAAAGATTACTATGAGTTTTCAACTATAACGATTTCATATTTCGTTTTAAGATTACACCCAGTGTAATTTTAAACAAAAATAAAACAAAATTAAAACATTCATGCTTGAAGCTTATAATAGTTCTTTGCAAAACGCGTCGAAGACAAAAAAGGAAGTCCATTCTGGCTGATGGTGAAATCAATTGGCATGGAGTATGTAGCGTTCAACAATGTTCAGCATCGGACGATCCCAGGTTGAATAAACATAGTTTTGGCAATTCCTGGGTGTTCCGGCCCCCATCGGCAGCATAATTACTACAATTAGACAAAAAGATGGTGCAGCTTGCACTTTTCTTCAATATTGCATAGGCATTTACTAACTTACTATCTTATTTCTCCTTTTAACTGGCGAACTGGCCAACTGACTAACTGTCTAACTCTAGCTCGTAAGTCGTAGTTAGACTCTTGCCAAAATGATTTGTAATTAGAAGCATTATCATATTATGCTTTAAGACCACAGGGCCTGAATGCCTAAAATGTTTGTAAAACATTTTAATGACTTAATTTTGAAGAACTCGTAGCCTTAAACGTAAAACAAATTGACTTATAGTTTAAAAAAACTGTACAAAAGAATGTAATTTGTTAATTATGCGCGATATAGCAACAATTTCAAATTTATTTTTTGCTACTGCCGTAGAACATAAGTACATACACAATTTCTTGCATGCAAAAATTAATGAAATCGAATTATTAGCAAGTTGTTGGTGACCACTTTTTTAAAAAGGCTTGTTTCGTTGTCAATTTGAAGAGTGATGAGCAATGAAATTAGTTATGGTTGATACATCAATTAATAAAATATTTAAAATGCTTTCGGAATGTGTAAAAAAATGTGTGATTTTCATATGGGCAGGTGTTTTATTAGCAAAAAACCAGCCAAATGCATAAATAACTAATTTGATGTCTTGAAAAGATCTTTAAATTACTCCTACAAATTATATAATTATATTAGGCGGTTTTATATCATTGGAAAGAAATTTAAATAAGCTTTCAGAACATGTACAGTTATTAAAATTCTAACAAGAATCAAGGAAGATATCCGCTAAACAAACTCGACTCGGCATAAAGCACTATTTGCTTAGGGTTATGGAAATATCGAAGAAATTCTCGTTTTGTTTCGAAAATTCGAGACGAGATATTTTACAATCTTGTCTTGTCTCGAATCCCAAAACAAAAATCTCGCCTTGATTTGAGATTTTCTATTCTAGATTCAAAACTGTGTTTCGCGAAACAAGAATAAAATGTTCCCAAATCTCAAAAAAAAAGAAACAATACTTTAAAGATTGCAATAATATTATTTACAACATTTTGTTGCTAACAAATATTCAAATTTTAATCTACATATCACTATAGAATTAAATTAAATTGGGAATAAATCCGTTAAATTGATGATTATTTTGTTTCTGTGAGCAATAATTTTTTAAATAATTGATTCAATTTGTAGCTGTGTGGAGGAGTGAGACAATCTTCACAAAAGTTTAGTACTTCGCGCCAAAATATTGCGGCTACATTTTTAATGAAGAACAGTGCATTTGTAGTCGACCATTCGTGACTTTTGACTATTTTGCTCGTTCTGTCTTGTTAGTTTTGTATTAGAAAGTTTATGAGCGTCTTCGAAGAAATTGTTTCGGGTATTGTCGACAAGTGCATCGATTGTGCAACCTTATCGTGCGCACATATGCTACACATGGGGTGCCTGACAAACTAAAGAGGTTTTTGAGTACTTTAAAATGTAATATAATTGTTATGAATATTTTTGGAATTTCTGAAATATCTTGAGATTGCGGTCTTGTCTCGATTCGAAATTTGTAAGCTAAGACGAGACGAGGTTTCCCAAGATCGAGAGTCTCGTGAAACTTATGAATAACTTCCCAGCGCAGAGGTGATTTAGGCCTAAGTGCACTACGCTCACGCTTAGAGCCCCTGCGCAGACCTATCACCCATGAAATTTATTACAACTTTTTCCCCAAGTCGTGTAACTTACACTTGACTGACAGATTTTGCAACATGGCAAACCATATGCGCCTAGGGCTCCGACTGAGCCAAACACTCCTCTGTTCCAGCGGTGAATTATTGTGTACATTAACCAGAAGAATATCAAATTGAATTAATAAGCGAGACAAGTTTTTAATAGTTGAACTAAAGTTGATTCAACTTATCAAAGGCAAGAAGAAAAAAATAATTTAAATATGTTCAATATCAATAAGAGAATGTTTGCAAGAGGAAGGTGCGACATGATAATGTGTCATTATCGGCAAAATATTCGATATATCAATAGTATTATCATTATTGATACTTGATAGTGTTATGTTTGATTTATGTGATCACTGATCAGTGCAAGATGCCACACGTTAAGTTAACGTTATAATTTAAAACCGCAAGGAAATTGACTTAAGATACATGAAAACAAGCTATATGTATGTTGACATTATTGCTGTGGTCTTATTTAATGCAAAAAAGCCTGGGAATTGTCAACGAAAAGTGATTTGGATGCACAGTTTGCTTGCTATTTTACTTTGTTTACTTCCTAAGCTTTGAATACATAGTATAATAGTATTAGTGTCTCGTGGCCTTCTTTGATAAGGTAATAGTGCAGAAAGATAAAAGTATTTTTCCAAAACTTGAAAATCTTTGCTTATAAGAACTATTGTTAGTTGATCTTATAACGTTTAGATGTTTAATTAGCTTTTAAATTAAATAAATCAATTGCTCCATCATCCAGTGTATTACCATAGCAAACTTAACATTAGAAATAAATCAAAAGAGCATGCTATTTACTTAATTTGTTTTCGAAAAGCAATCAAAGTCATAACATAAATCAACATTTTACAATGTATAAATACAGAATACAGTTATTCATTAGGAGTTGAATCATCATCATCTTGTGCTGGTTTGTGCGGATCTTAACTTCCCTCCGGATGTTCAGCTTCTTTGTATCAGTGGCCACCTAGTCTTCCCAGCGCAGTATTGACCTTTATGGTCCTCTGGGTGAGCCGTAAATTTTCTCTTTGCTGGGTTCTGTGCTGTATCTTGTTTTTAGAGACTATGTCAGCGTCTTCTATCTGTTGGTAGAGTTCATGATTGTACCGACATCTCCACAGACTATCCACAGACCCTCCTCCTGCTGATCCAGGGCGAGAATGCTGCAAAGTGCTTTCCTCTTGAACACCACCAGCAAAACAAGTTTGGACCTGGTCCAGGTCTTCAAACCATACATTGCGACAGGTAAAATTCTTCTTATTAAGTTTCGGGAGGACAATATTTTGGCAATCCGCAAAAACATCGGTGTGCGTTGATTATTTTCTTGGACTCTTCACGGTTGATCCGCTTGATCCACTTTTAGAAGCTGATGTCTTCTTAAAAGCACCTAAGACCCTAAAAAGCATCATACACATCTAAGTACTTTGCATTTTCACACTATTCAAAAGTAAATATTAATTATTTAGAAGAGAATCTATACAAACCTTCTTCAAATGGTCATGAATGGTATATATCATCTTTAAGTTGAAGTAATTCTTGTGAATTGACTCAATTATTAAACAAGTAGTTACATCATATATTATAACATTTACCCAAAAGGATATAGAGTCAATATCATATGAAAATCAATAGTGATCCATTTCTTAACACGATGCACAAGAAGGAAAATGTTATGTTGTGTTATTACGTAGGTCATTTCTTGCATTGCATTGCTTCCTTATATAGTATTGATGGTATTCCTTTATGAAAACCAAATTCCTAGTTAATCCCTTGTAGATTTCCCTCATTATGTACAATATCTCAGTTGTAGTTGTTTGAAAAGTCATCCTGGATAAAACCTAAGTTCCAATTCGAATTATTCTTTGAAACGATTCATATACGACTGGTAAACTATTTTAATAAGATACTTACCTATAATTATATGATTTGTATGCAATAAAACTTGATTAGAGGGTTTTTCCTTATAACTAAATCAATAAACGTTGATACATCGGAGACCTAAACATGCTGAGATCATATGGGCCATGAGCGATTACGACCTTGAAAGGCTGAAATTTGGTGATTTATCTAGGGAATTAATCAATATACTTACTTTGATTAATTTATCACCAAAAATTAATTTTAAATTAGGCTTTAGTTGAATACTCTTTTGCAAACTGTAGTTTTGCGCGAATTCGTTCCATATCAGTTCAAGTCCAATGCAAAACTTAACTTTGCAGCAAAGCTCTCGACATAAACGCCCATTCGTCGTGCTTTCCATCAAGCAAATTTTAAGAACAAAAAAACAAACTTAATGCTTTTAATACAACACAATAAATGTATTTATTCATAATAGTATTGTTACAATCAACTGACGTTGCGTTCTGTTCGCCACCAACAAAAACGCAAGTGTAACAGCTTGCGTTTTCGATTTGGACGTTTTTGCAGCTCGCACGCCTTTCAGGCAAAATACAACAAGTACAAATGACTTAATTTAATGCAGATTTAAGGCGGTTTTCAGAGACCGCACAGGAATTTAATTTCGAAAAAGAATTGCACACCGTGCAAGCTGCGTTGTTGTGTTTACACGCAGAACGTAGCACGAACAGAGAAATAACTCAATCTCTTCAGCTTGCTGTAGAAGTTAATTACTTAATTTTCATAATGGCTTAATTTGTGTTTGTTTACTTAAAGTATTATAATCCAATATAATCCAATTTGAAACTTTATATAATTTCGAATATTTCTTCTCAGCGCCATCTAGTACGGCCATGTTGCAAACTTTAAGATTTAAAGTAATTTAAATTAAAACAATTTACGCTTTTGTATTATTATATTATAAGTATATAGTAATTCTTAAAATATTATTTCAATTTTAATGAATAATTAAAATTTAGTTATTCCAAAGTTTTTACCATTTCCAATATTAAAAAAAAATGTAGACTTGGCAACTGCGCATTTTTTCCACGTATGTCTAATTAAATGCAACCTGTAACAATTGGCGTCCTTTCAAGATGTCAAATGAAGGTGTTCAGATAATTTTTTCATGGTGTCTACTTCCTCATGGATTTTTTATGTGAAAAGTGTCGAAATTTCTCGGTCGATATGAGAAATCCGTGCATTTAGTGTCGATGATAACGTGTGTCGACGAGTTTTATGGATATCAGGTAGGATGCATTAAATACTTTAAGATAACCGTCCCACCTCGTGTGCGTCACCCTGTCTAACCTCCTATACCTACATCTATTCATATGCTAAATTCTTCATATACCCGGCTAACCCATCATTCACTATTGATGGTGATCATCGGTGATATGTATCAAGCCCCCTATCCCAATCGGAAGTCAATCCAATTAGTTTTAAATATTTTTTCATGAATGCATTGTACGCGTGTGTATTGGTAGTGGTACTCCTCTTAGATTCGGAATCAGTGACAACGCCAAATGAAGTAGTTCTCCAATTATGCAAATTAATTATTTTAAGTATGCAAGTATCCACGGGTACTATATAGAATCAACTTAAGATGTAGTTATAATCAATGGGATAATATTATTTGGGAGCTGGGATTTGTCATGCATTTTTTACTCTGCTTCAAGTCGGTGATATTTTTTCGCAAGGCGGCGGAGGAATTGGCATTTGGTAGTACGCATAATTCCTACGCTGGACGGTCCACTTTATGTGTAGTAAAGTATCAGAGGTACACAATACAAATTACTTGGTCATTAGTGTTATCATTTTAAGTATTTCTTTATGTCTGAACCTGACTTGACCTGCGAACAGCTAGTACTAGCTATAACCATAAACGTGATGCACACGTCCGCTGAACATACGCTTAATGTAAACACAATGTGAATATAATATATAGTCAGGGGTGTAGTGCCAGGGTTATTATTCTCAGGTCCGGGTTAAAAAGTCATTTACAT
>JARJDU010031612.1:0-10602 GCA_030264695.1 Lissagria laeviuscula | reverse complement strand
TCGTTCGTTTTAATTAAATTTAATTGAAATAATAACCAGTCGACGCTAATGATCCCAATAACTCGTTCAATACACATGTGAATATACAACTCATACAACAAAATTTGCAACAAAATTTATTTTATATTTCCAAAAATAGATAGAATCAATCAATCTGATTGTTGTTATGAATAAATTGACAAAATGCATTAACTTAAATTATAACTAGATAAATAAATAAATAATATATAGGTACGTGCAGTTTTAATTAAAAACATTTTAATTAAAACATATTTTTTTATTTATATAATTTCGTGAATGAATAAATAATTGAGGCATTCTATGGTATGTATATTCATTCAGTTCATAATTATCAAATTAATTGAAAAATACAGAGATAATTACAATTCAAATTGTTTAAATACATAAATTGATTGTTTATATATTAAATTATTATTGTTTTTTATACATAAATATCTGCTTTCATTTGATTTTAATGATTATTTGCTAATATTTACGGTATGTCATGTGTTTTGTGGTGATGTAGAAGAAGTTGCCTACGTTAAATCTTAAAATAGAGTTTTTACTTAATGACTACATTTTTCTCTGGAAATAAACCATAAATATTGATGGAAATAAAGCTTTGTATTTACACAATATTAGTTTGCTTAAACATTTCATTGTAATAAACAATATTTATGCGTTATTTCTTACTTTTTCTGTGTAAATCAGCTTGAAACCTACTAAAATGTAACAAAACCAAGCAAAAATCATCAGAAAATTGATGTAAAGACCGGAAGAGGATCTAAACGGAAACAAAGAACATATATTTCAATGTATAAAAGGATTGTGGAAGTGTGTTTAGATGCCATTAGTTTATAATAAGTATATTCACAAAGTAAATCGAGGACGTTGCCTTGTTTAGCTATTTATGTCGGCCTTTCCTCTCCTCTTCTCAGCAAATGACACCGTTATAAATAAATATCACTTGGCAAGAATAAACGGCGTTTGATTCTCTTGCAAATTTCATATTTATGATTTTCATAGAATGCCTAATTCATTTTAAATCATGAAAACATCTGTTTGTTGTTCTGGCAACATCATGTATATGCTTATTCTAAATATTATTATTTATAACAAATATAAACCTACATTAAAACGATAATTAAATTAACAATAAATTAATATTATATTTGCTTGTATTTGTTACAGGTGTGGTTCCAAAATCGAAGAGCAAAATGGCGGAAAACGGAAAAATGCTGGGGCAGAAGCACAATAATGGCGGAATACGGCCTGTATGGCGCGATGGTGCGGCACTCGCTGCCGCTCCCTGACACGATCCTGAAAAGCGCCAAGGAGAATGAGAGTGTTGCACCCTGGCTCTTAGGTAATGACTGTATGTCCTTTTTGAACAATTGCCTCTTGCTCTTAATTATGCTCTGCCCCTCTAAAAAAATGCAATCAACATCAACAATTAATTAACTTTCGATTCCCATTCAATTTCTATGCAATTTTCGGTTTCCTAATTTCTATATTTATACTGCTAGCATAAAATAATTGTAATTCCGCTTTCGTAACTGGCATCCATCCCATCGAAAATATATCAAATTTTGCGACCTAGAGACATATTAGTTCTCCTAAGGATCCAATCCGTATGAGGCCGCTACTAGGCAATCCTGTCCATCCATAGAAACACATCGCATGCTACTATATAATGATCACGATGCAAAGTACGAAACCGTGCCCGACGCCCGTCGCCTGACACGTTTCTCCTTCCACCGTCGCGGCAACAACAACATGGCAAAGGCACAAGTCATCGGCCGCCGCCATGCCGGAAGTCGCACGACGCTCGTATCCACATTCAAATGCAACGCGTTGCTTCTCTACCGGCTGACTTACGTTGTCCTAGCTGTTCGTTGGCACGCCGCGAGACTTTGCAACACCTTTCTACTAGCGCGGTGGTTCACTTTTATTATACCACATTTCGTGGTCGCATCGCTTCGGTTTGCCTGCCGCCTGCCTGTGCCTTGTTTGAGGCATGGGCACGTACGGACTTTGTGTTAGTAGTACTTGCAAGTATCACTAGTATCAGTATCCTACCGACGCAGTGGAGAGTGGAGACTGCGTGCATTGCTCAGGCAGGCTCTCAGGCTCAGCTCTAGCTCTACTGAGTAAGCTGTTTTAAGTCCGCTTACTGCGCATTTTAATCATCGCTGATGAAATTCGCAGTCTATTTGATGAAAAATTCGATGATTTCTAGTGATCATTAGTTTAAATGATTTATTTTGTCTAGGATAGAGCTATTTAGGGACTTAAAAGATTAGGAAATGAAGGTTTTAAGAAAGAAATTAGCGTTTTAGAGATGAGATGAATTGTTGAGGTTTTCTTGTTGGGTTTGAGTACGTCTGCGGGCGTTTTGCTAGCGGCTGAGCGGTTTATTTTTACGCAAAAATTCCAAGGTTTTTCTACCTGGTAATATAGTCTCTCTGGCTGGCATTTTGCTCTTACAGAAATGAGCAGGAATTGCATTAGTAATCTTACTTTATATAGATTATGTGTATTAATTATACATGAAATTCATGTTGATTATGATTTTCATAATGTTCGCAGTACTTTTACTGAAGATTGAGTCTTATGGATAAGATTTTGTGTGCGTTAGACTCTTTTTTTTAAAGACTTTTTAGATGTTTTATTAGTAATTACAGATTTTTACATTGTTAATGAATCACTGGACTAGAGTTAGAGCTGGAAACTTTTGTGAAAGTTCTATGAAGTAAGGTAGAACAACGGACGCATTGTTTGATTTCTTCATTGTGTGGCGGCTGGCTTGGCTCTCTTCCGATTTCGCAAACGCGAAGTACTAATCGCATGCAACGCGATAAACAAAACAATGAGCAAAAACAATTTGCAAAAGCGTTTGCTCTAAATATAATACACAGGGTGTGTCTAAACATGAGCAAAATTTAAATTTGACTCTGATTACAGAAAATAATGTTTCAAATTTACATTTGAGTTGATTTGAGTAAACATCATACATAGATATCAATAATAACTGATTCAATTATCATTATATAACATTAGAAAAATTATCAAATTGTCAACTGTTGTTATCAACTTATTCAATGAATTTCAAAAGCGTTTTCCATTGAATTGGGTTATTGTTATAATGTGAGCTAATTACTTATTAACCATATTAATAACATTATGAGTAAATAAAGTAATTATTTATGTAAAGTCAACTAGTTTTCTAATTGAGATTAGAATTTCAAATTATTGAAATGAAAAACAAATCAATTTTAAAACGCCAATTTCGTATGACGACACTTTTCCAATGAAATAAAACACGTTTGGAATAAATACATAAAATTGTAATAATGAATGTACAGTGGTTCTAGCGCCTCATGCATTAATAATAAATCAAATAATGTAATCAATACATGCCCACACACTATGGGAATAAAGTCGAATGGGAAGCTACTAACATTTTGATATCTTTATAGGAAAAACCCGTAACTCAAAGTATATATATTTCGATCTATATTACTTAGATTAACTTTCTTTATCTTACTATATTTTGGGCAATTATTAGTTTTTCTACAATTTTCTATTTATAATAAGTCGAAACAATCTTTGAACATTTTTTACTTTAAGAAAATACAATACCACCGCAGTCATTTTCGTGTTTAACGCCATTTTAATTTGCATGGTTTCATAGGACTTTTATTATATTTGTTGTAGTTTTATCACCAAATTCTTCAAGTGTCCTCTGTCTTACACGAACTTGTCTGTTTACACAAACCCTATCAAAAGTATTGTACATCGTACGTAAGAATCAAAGCATTTTTGAGCAAAGACACAATTCCTCTCATTTTATTCATGTGCTTCTATTAATTACGTTTGAGTGGTGATATAATATGTAAATAAGTAAAGCCTCATTAGTAGTCCTTGTTGAGATCTACCCGTAGGAACCAAATTTGTGTCTTTATCTGGTTTCGTTTGGAAGCTACAATGATTTTTACTTCAAAAATAAGTTCAATTTTCATCAATTTCAGACCATTACTCTTGTCCAAATTACAGAATAACGAGAGCGAACAAAAATTGTTTGCTTTATTAGAATGGAATTAAAATAAATTTCCTTTCTTAAAATGTTTATTTCAACTTTCTGAGGCATTAAATAGCGTAGCTATAACTTTGTAAAGTGAAAAGAAAGACAAGTTTCAACTTACAATTCTAATCTATATAGTCATAAAAATAAATAATTAACAGAAACGAAAATCTGATTTTCTTTGATTTTCTTCTCAACCCTACAAACTTTTAATCATAATTTTAATGCTATTATATATATCTCACAATTTATAACTATTGATAAACAGCATTATTATTATAAAATAGAACAGAAATAAATATAAATAATCAGAAATTATTGTAAGAAAATGCAGTGAGTTAAGAGATGTCCCTGTTTATGGCTTGATGTGCTATGCTGACGTGCAATACAACAAATAAGAAGTCGGCTGGCTTCATTATCATCTCGTTATTCGCATTGCATTCATCATCAGCCGCATTATCAGCGTGTTAATTACAGCGAGTCAAGCAACTGCTCGCAGAAACTTTACTGCAATTGCTGTGCATTGCACTATAGCAAAAAGCGTAACTGTACAATGTATTAATGCAAAACATTAAAGCTTTTCTTGTCCACCTGTTGTCCTCAAACCTATATTATAATTAAATCGAATTCATTATGTAGATAATCCACTAGTGATTTTTGGTGATATTTTTATTAATCAATTGATTAATTAAGTTTATGAATGGGTAGAATAACTTTCAATCAGTTCTTATACAGTTATACTTGTTGAGCATCAGAGCATTACTAAATTTTCCTCAGTTGTGTGTACTCTCCCGGGCGCCATCTTGTAGTCATGCGATAGGTTATGACAACAAGATGGCGGCTTATAACATCACATCACGACACCTCCTAACTTAAAATGCATTTTAGACATCCCATTTCAGTCATAATTCTTCAATTGAATTCAAATATTTTATTAAATTATATTTTACAATAACTAAACTTCTTATTTTCTCTTCATCTAACAATCCATTTAAATTCTAGGAATGCATAGAAAATCATTAGAGGCGGCTGAACACCTGAAAGACGACAATTGTGGCAGTAACAGTGAACACGAAGAAACGATCAGTATGCGAACGGAAGAAAGCGATACCAGCGCAACGTCCTTACCGCGTGCAAGATCGCCGAACACGCCCCTACCGTTGTCACTGCCCCCGAGTCGTAGTCCCATCAAGATGGAATCGTCGCAGCCGTCTCAACCACAATCCCAACCTCCTTCGCAACAGCAGCAACAGCAGCAGCAGCAACAACAGCCGCCACCACCGCCACAAGGCACTCCTCAACAGCAACAAGTCTATGTAGACGATCCGGAAGCCTTTCGTAATAATTCGATAGCTTGTTTGCGCGCCAAGGCGCAGGAACATAGCGCTAAGCTACTTGGACATCATCATCATTTGCTTATGCAAGGGCGTATGGCGGCGGCGATTGGCGCTAGCGTAGTAGACGCGGCGCAAGATGCTAATGCTAATAATCTGCATCAGGAGGATGCAACTAAGTCTAGTGTGTACTGATATTGAGAGTAGGTCACATGTAAAATAGTAAATTAGAAAGATGCAGAAATTGTAAGAATTGTAAGCGTCGTTGATTTTCAGTTATAAAAGAAACGAAAAATGGAAGCAACGACGGTTACGAAGATAATTATTCAAAGACTGTTTATGTGGTGGGAAAGTTGTGAAAATGATTGGTTACATAGAGAAAATGTTTAATTGTTTATTTATGAGGTAGAAAATGTGAATTGTGAATTACTTACTTACCTATTAGAAATTGAGGTGTATAAAGAAAAAAAGAAGTTACAATTTTGGAAGAAAAGTTGAAAGGAATTGAAAATGGGAAATAATGAAAGATGTCAAGGTGCTGGGGATTTTGCTTAAATTAAGTAGATATGCAAATTACAAATCTTCTTTTGCATTTATTCATATGATTTTCATTTATACAAAATGGCAATTACAATAATTGAGATGAAATTATTCAAGAGAGAATCATTATGAAATTTGAAAACTTCTATTGGTCACTCTAATCACGTAACCAAATTGCTTTGAGGTTATGGCATTAGCCCTCATCTGCAAACACGTTGATTGGATAAGGCTTCAGTTTCTTGGCAATTTGTACACTTATGGAAATGGCTACCGGCAATCGGCAACTTCAGAAAGGTTTGTGTCGTAACGTGCAGATCAAAAAATTACATTTTCATTACAATTATGCTTCGTTTAAACAAAATTAATCATTTTAAAGGAGTAATTTTTTACTTAATAATAATTTTGCTACAAATTTAAGTCCGTGAGTTTCAAATTTGGCATTCCGAACAGCGGCGGGTTTAGATCAGAAGCGATTCTAGGCACAGAATGAGTTTGAGGCCTCTTAAGAAAAAATCCAAAGTCTACACTCAGTTTGAGGCCCCTCGTAAAGGGGTTTTTGCAGCCATTTTTGGAATTTGAAGGTCTCTCTGGCTTGAGAAGTTAAAGATGCTTTCTTGCGTCTGTGCATAAATCCACTTTTAATTCCAAGGGACGCGTGCAGGCTGTAAATGTTAAGTAGATTTATGTCTGCGCTTGCTCTTATCGTTTATTTTTCAAAATGTTTGCAAATTAACCTTTTAGATAATTCTCTCTTGTATAAAACATAACTAATTAAATTTGTCATGGCATTTGCAAATTTATTTTATAAACACAGATAACTATTACACTAAACAACGATAATTGTGCTTAATATCAAAATTACAATATTAATTGAATTCAATATTTTATCAGGACCACAACGAACCAAAACTAAGTAATAAAGTTAATATAACAAATAAATCGAATCAGATAATAATTATCAACTTTAGAATCAATCGAAAGAAGCAAATACAAACGAAAATGAATATTATAATATTATATTGTTTCGAGGAATTTAAAAAGTTAATACTTTACTTAACTTTTTTTTAAATTCCCAGATAAATTATATCCACTTTAGCAAGAGACGCGCTGTGCCAGGGGTTTACCCCAGCGTTCAATCCGGGGTCACACGCCAGTCTGAAGAAATTCGAGCAGCAGCCACAGTAAAACAAGTAGATACTTGCTCGAACCCCGGCGGTAACCCAGCTTAACGCGCCTTTGACCTCAGCAATTGATTTATTTTAATTTCATAAACATTTAACATAAATTTTATTAATAAAAAGTGTTTAGTTCAATTTCATCAAATTGATAACAACTACATAACCTAAAAACTTGAAATTTACTATAAAATCATACTTAAATTGTATATTTTCTGTTTCTCATTAAATCAGTAATGAATATTATAACAATTTGCAAACGAACAAGAAAGAAAGAAACGAATTGAAGGTCTAAACTAATAAATCAATCATTAAACGATTAAACTTACGCTCTTAACACAACGAAATCCAACGTTTTCATATTTTATGTGCATAATGCTCACTAAAGAAGGTAAATATTTTGAGCAACAGTTACAAACTACAATATTTTTTATTATTATCAAAAATGGAAAGCCTAAACAATATAATTAACGAACTATGTGGACGTTAATTTATTATTATTTATAATAATTGTGGTAACAATCGTCTTGGCTTCTTTCAGCTTCTGATTAGCTTTAAATAAACATTAGCGTTAAACTAAGAATGTATACGTTGCTCGGATTACATAAACATGAAGATTATTATTATGTAAATTATCTATGAATTGTGTATATATATAATTTTCACTAGTGCAATAAAATAACAAGAGATAACAACAGAGTATCAAAGATTATTAAAGGAGTAATAAGGAAGCAGGAAGAAAACAAAATTAATAAATAAAAGGACTAAAATGACTAGATAAAAAAAGACAAAGATAGCAACGAGTGTAAAATAAATTACTAAAAAATTTAAACAAAGAAATACAATTGAAATGCATACCAAATTATTTTGTATGTCTGTGGTGTGTAATGTACATAATTAGCTTTTAAGTAAACTTACTTAACTTATTGCACCCACTGAAATGGAAATGGAACGAAATAAATAGGGTATTTATATTTAAACAAATCTTACTTATATGAAACTATGTGCGTACATTGCAGAACGAAACAAAGTCAAATTTGAAATGATACAAAACAAAACAAAATTGTACAATTCTTGTAAATATTTTTCGTACTAGATATACATAGGTACTATGTATATGAGATAAATTAAGTAAGGAATTAAGTATTCTTGTGCACGTGGATGATATTTAATTAATACTTATTATGTACTTATATATACATATAAATAATAATTTATCTAAATTAAATTAAATAAATCAAAGTAATATAAGTGAAGAATATATAACTTTGTGAATAGTAGATCTATTGAATATTTGACCACGGAGCAAGTAACTAATACTCGCATTAAAAGACATACAGGATTGCAAAGAAGAAAAAAAACTACACAACAAAATAATAATAATAATTTGCACAAATGAAAGTAAAAGCATTTTTTGAGCGAAAAAAATAATTTAAAAATATTTGGCATAAACAAACAATGATACTAAAGTGCAAACAAATGCAATTTGTAAATACTGCGTATATATACATATATAAATATAAATATAAAATATTATATATTTCAATCTATACTTAAGTACATTCACAATTTTAAAACAATGCACATGCAATACACACACACATACAACATGCATATAAACAAATTACACAATTGCACATGTAACTATGTAGGTGGTTTAACTAAATGCGAATAATTGTGCGAACAGCAGTTGAAAAATTATTTGTTTATTGCTAGAATTACAAATCGTACAAGAGCATTGGTGTAGGGACTCTTTTACAAATTTTTCTTTCAACAAAAAAACGATTTGAAGAATTAAAAAAATTATTATATCAACAGTACATAATTTTTTTTTAATTGAAATAAAATATATGCAAAAAAATAATTAAACAATTCAAAAATTAATTTCGAAATTTATAAACTATTTTCATTGCTAGATAATTAATAACTTAAAAATCGAAATTATTTCAAAGTTTAGATAAATGCTGTACGCTATAACAATTATAAGGAAGCTAATAAGGATGAGGAAATAAATGAGAAAACGAATAATTAAATAAATAAAAATAAAAATAAAAAACTGTAAGACACTCAACACAAAAACGAATAAAATGAATAATACTCTGAAACAATTGTAAATTATAAATAAATATTATGTGTATTGTACGTTTTAAATTATGTCTATATGCATAGTAACTACACATGAATAAAATATTTAATTAAACTTATCATAATTATTCCTATTTGTCAATTATTTATTCATTTAAGAAGTTCGTAGATTAGTGAAGTCATAAATTATCTAATAAAATGATCGATCATTTTTAAAGGGTGGTTTTTTTGTAAGACAACATTTCTTACTTTATTTAATAATTAATTTCAATTTATTTTATTTATTTTAAAAAAATATTATTAGATCAGTTAAGGGAAGACTATACCCTGAGATTTTCAAGAAAGTATTTATTTCCTTTTGCTTTTTCGAGAATCTTAGAATTTTTACAACTGGCTGTGAAGAAATCTCGAGCTTTATCTAACCGATTTTACTCATTCTTTGCTTCCAATGCATAGAAATATATTCTCTATCATGTAACAAAAGCCGTTTTTTGATTTTTTGATTTTATATATAATTTTTTAGGCAAAAATGATTTTTATTTCAAATTGTCGCCATTTTGGTGTTTTTTTGAATTTCTCAACAAATTTTTGCTTCATGATAGAGAATCCTTTTTAGTTTTGGCTTTTACAAGTCTGCTTGTTCTACAATGTACCAGTTCTTCGTAAAGCATGCAGGATGCAGCTAGCGAAAGGCAATAATCCGGAAAGCTGCCCACGGATACAGCTGCCAAGGCGGCGAAAAACAATATATATTGAAAATAAAATAGTTTTGAAGAAGTAAAAATGTTGCTTTACAACATCCAAAATTTGTAATAACCAAAAATAGAATGAAAATAGCACATTTTTTAGGCTTTTAGAGTTTAGTCCCTCTTTAATAACTATAATAACTTAATAAGTATTATGATAAGTAGTTATTAGTTAATATTATTATTAATCTGTAATCTACTACCTTTCGATTACGGCAAATTAGTTTATTTAACAATTCAAGTTAAAAGAAGAAAAAATATCATGCAAGTTATTCAGCAGTTCTATATGTTATTTAATTAATTAGAGTACTTAAAACAATTTTTAAATAATAATTTATTTTATAGAATTATAAACAAATAAGTTTAAAGCTTACTGGTCGATTCTAAATTTCTTTATAAAATATACGACTCCGATGATTTAATTAAAATAAAATCTTCTAGAATAATTTCCATTAATAACAAAAATTAGCAATAAACATACTTTCAAATAAAAAATAAAATCAATCAATAAACAATTTCAAATATTAAATCATCATTTTAAATTCTTCTTATAAACTAAATAAACTAACGCAGTTGTTATTAATTAAAAATCTAATTTAATTACGTAAGTCATCCGAGTAGATAAGGAAAGGACAGAG
>JARJDU010031586.1:0-20125 GCA_030264695.1 Lissagria laeviuscula | reverse complement strand
TGGATTTATGTGAAGTTTATACTTAATGTAAGTGTCTTGTGATGAAAGCGTGACTGGTTACGAAGATGGCTGAGTCAAGAAGGGCGCGTTTCTTCGCTACTATGCGCAGGCCACCCTCTAGTAGGTCCGTCGGCCTCGTTCGGGACGCGTCGGAGCTCGAGCTCGACCTCTTCTGGCGGCGGTTGGAGTGTGCTGATGTTGGTGACGTTACGCACTCCTCCTGAAGGTGGTGCTGGGGCCAACGGTTGGTTCAATATATTATACTGAATTGTCGTTGACAATTACAAAATTTTTAAATAGCTTGATTTTATCGGTCAGAGGCGCGTTTAAAACAGTCGGGGCCCTATAGAAGCCTATGCTTAGCGCGAGTGAGCCTAGGCCTAAAATCGCCTCTGTCATCAGTTATTATATTTATAATGACCAGGCATTATGGAAACCAATCTAAATCAAATTGACCGTAACATATACATTTTTCTTGCCTTTGATGAAGCAAATTTATCAACTACTTCATCCAAGTAAATCTCTCCACTTTTGCCAACTTCCACACTTACGGTATTGCCCCATCTAGAATGTTAGATATGTCAAAATTTATTATAATTTCCTGAGCAAACTTTCAGCTAGAAATGAAATTGTTGCATTCATTTCTTTAATTTTTGATTTGGAGTTTTGGAGTAGGTGTTAAAATGCAATGCGATTTTTGCTTTAATATCTATTTCTGGATTACAATGTACTTATCTATTTCCAAAAATACAATTGAAATGTATCACAGTTTTGAGTGAACTTATTATCACCGCCTTTTGATGTGGGCTTGGTAAAAAGTAAACCGAGTGTAAAAATATTTCATTATTAATACCAGTCGAGACTCAAACACCGTTCCAGTCAAAAATCGCTTTTTAGGGCAAGTGCAATGAAAGTGCAACGATGCATTACCAGTCGAAGATTATGGTATTTTTTTTTCTTTTTCTTTTTTAAATTTTTTCCTATGCCTGTAAGGCGAAATGTAAATAAAAATTTAAACAATTAGCTAGAAAGTTTAAAAAAAATTTTTTATTTGCTAATTCTAAATACAAGATTATTTTTTGATTTTTTTATTTATTGGTTTGCTGTAATATATATTTGAAATAACTTTTTCTCTAAATTTTTCTCTTCTAAATCATATTCAATGTACTACAAGTTGCCTAACATAATATTGCATGTACCATATATCGTTAATAATAGCATAGATAAATAGAATTGTAAATAGTTACGTTAAAAAACAAAAAAAATATTATTTAACAATACTAATTCAACAAAAATTCAAGTTTATATTTATATTAATATAATGTACTAATGTACCAATATAAGCTGAAATAGTACGTATATTTTATAGATATTTTATAAGCCGCCACGCTATAAAGATGCGAACGACAGCCCTGAGAACAACGCGTTGTTCAAAACCACGCATGCGCTTTATGCTTCAAAATATTAAAAAACAAAATGGTTTCCCATACAATAGCGTAATATGTGTTTATGTTACGTTTTCATTGGAAAAATGTTTGAGAATGCTAATTTGTGACAGCGTAGATAGAACACTCAGCGATTGAGAACAATGGTAATTATATTTACGGTGAATCTGTGGGACAGGAGTGGATGTCTTCTTAGATTTTAGTCTTCGAAGAGGGACGCCGTGAGCGCAGTTTTCCCTCGTAAAAATCTAAAACAAACGCTGCAGGATTATACTTCAAAATAGCCTTGGCGTTGATTACTTCAAATGGACTTGGATGTGAATCTATGAATTTCATTCATTCATAATTCGCAACGTCTATGAGAGCATGGCAATTGTTACAACAAGTGGAGTACTCGAGCTGTTTACATGGACATTGCCATTGTGGCTTCGGATGATGCATGCCAGAAGCACTATAACTGGATGGTGCATTTGCTAGTGCGGCAAGACCCTTCTGCTGCAGTGTGACATTATGAAGGACATGGTAGGAAGCTGTTGTGTTTGTTCTGATGACAGAGGATGGCCTGAGAATCCACTAGTATACTGCGATGGACAATCATGTACTGTAGCTGTACATCAAGGTAATGAATGATTTTGTAAATATATTTTATTCTTATGTGTCAACTTACTTGCAATTCAATTAACATATGTATATATATTTTCATTGTTAACAAGCTTTGTTAATGTTTGTGTAATAATATCAGATATTATGAATATTTGCAGAAATATCTAATTATTCTAAGGTAGCATTCTTGAGTTGTGAATGTATCAAACATTTTATGTAGAAAATTACTTTTCTCAAAAATGTACTCTTAAATAAACGTTGGGTTTGTATCTAAACTAAAACAAATTTCTGCCTATGTTTATAATAACTTGGGATGCTGCATTTGCTTAAATTTAATGCAGAGTTAGTTAACTTGATGATTAAAATAGGAATAGAATTAAAAACTCCTAGATATTTCAAGGTAAAGCAATAGTTTTAACTGCTGACTTTTGTTTATTAAAATAAGAAAAGGCTTTTACCAAGCAGCAAAAATTAACACATTTTAAAAGTACTGCAACTAAAGGTTTAAAAACTATTTGATATTATGTAGCAATTTCCTGGAAATATCAAATTAAAAAATGATTGAAAAATAACTTAATTGGTGCACAATTTGCAAAAAAACAAAAAGACAAAATTGGCCGTAAAATATCAATAAGGTAAACAGCATATAACTGATGATTTACATAAAAAGCTTTTTTATTTTCTCTATAATCGGTAAAAAAGAATACATTCGCGTCTAAACGTTGGAGTTTTTGTGAACACTCGGTCTCTCTAATTATACAATATGTACATATAAACTATTTGCCTTTGGAAAACCCCCTAACTTGACACCACCATCCCTTACCACCATCTTTAGTTTCTCTTGCTTTAACCGGTAGTTTTAGTATCGGGTCGGTACGTGACCTACGTAGCCGAGTATCCACTATCCCAGGTAAAAGTGCCCCGAGACCCTCTATTATCCCACTATTATAACATTGCTAGCACTACTATATACTTCCTTGTCTCTTACGTGAACATTCGCATTTAAACTCAAAAAAAAATTGCAATCACATAGCTTCTTAAAAAAAAAACATTCGTTCTGTTTTTAAATTGTTTTTAAGTACTGAACGTGCTTCTTTTTTCAATTGACTTATGAAATTTCAACAGCTTGTTTATGTGTTTCGTGGTAGGCATTTAATATGAATTTTGATTTCTATTTCAAGAAAATATTTGAATTTGAAATTTCAATTTTCAGCATGTTATGGCATTGTAACCGTACCTACTGGACCATGGTATTGTCGTAAATGTGAAAGTCAAGAAAGAAGTGTAAAGGTGGTTAGTATACAAATCACATGTTTTAAATTGACCAAACAAATTTATTATTTAATATGCAGATGATTATAGTAGTCTTCAAGTTTTTCTTTTTTTGATAGAAAAAAGTCTGTGAAAATTGGTCAGTTTTTAAGATGTTGGATGTTAAGTTGCTTGACAAAATCACACTTATTAATTAATTTAATTAATTTTTTCAGAAGTGTGAATTGTGTCCAAGTAAATACGGAGCATTGAAACGTACAGATAATTCAGGATGGGCCCACGTGGTTTGTGCTTTATATATTCCGGAGGTCCGCTTCGGAAATGTTACTACTATGGAACCAATTCAATTGCAGCTAATTCCACAGGAACGCTTCAGTAAAGTATGTCCTTGATAACGACATTTGATTATTTCTGATAATACAAGTATTTCTTTATTTGGACAATCTTACAGGTGTGTTATATATGCGAACAAAACGGAAAGCCGACGAATGCCAGTGTTGGTGCATGCATGCAATGCAACAAGTCTGGTTGTAAACAACAATTTCATGTAACGTGCGCGCAGAGTTTAGGATTGCTTTGCGAAGAAGCCGGCAATTATTTGGATAACGTGAAATACTGTGGATATTGCCAGCATCATTATAGTAAACTCGTATGTAGCATTTATCTTCTATTTATTTAGAGTAACCTAAAATTATACTGAAAAACTCTATTTGGTGATATGATTTCTCAATTATCTAATTTTAATTTTCAATATAATCGCAGATACTTTTCTTCCTTTTCTTAGAACTCAAGGATCTTACTATTAAATTTAATATTTTGTTGTAGAAGAAAGGTGGAAATGTGAAAACAATTCCACCATATAAACCAATCTCATCTGAAAACCAGGCGTCCGATTCAAACTCTGAAAAGGAAATAGCAGACAACAAGTCGACATCATTAGGAAAACGCAAATCTTCCGTTGGGAGTAAATCGTCTTTAAGTAAAGTGCCAACTAGTGCAAAAGTTACTTCATCGTCCTCATCAACATCGACGTCATATTCGAAGAGCAGTACGGTATCTTCATCCTCAGCAACAACTAGTAATATAAGAGTTGATAAATCAAAGCCTAGCACAAGTGTTAAAAGTAGTGCCAAGGAGGAGTCCTCCACGTACGACATAAACGAACTTAAGTCTGAAGCTAAAAAAGAGGAGAAGGAACGCGCGGAGACTGATAAAGAGAAAGACAAGGGTAAAAAGCGTAAAGCAAACTCACGTACACCTACACCCAGTATTGTTCCTGAAATCGAAAGTGCTACAGCTCCGCAGAAGAAAGAAATATTAAGTGCAATCGACAATAGCAGCTCGTCCGATCAGAAAAAAAAGTTGAAAACTTCGTCTTCATCGTTGGAATCACCTGCTCCATCGATAACTTCTACAACTGTTCAATCAATCACTGCCGCAAATATCAGCATTCAGTCGACTACTGCCATACAACTGCCTCCAACGCTACCAACACCGCCAATAAGCTCACATTCTATAATACAATCTGTTCCAGCACAGCTTAACTCAGTAGTAGTCAGTGTACCACTACATAATACAAATTTGTCACCAAGTCCCAGACCAAACCCTGTAAGTGCATCACCAAGCATTTGCTTAATTGAAGAGAAAAAGCCAGTCTCACCTATTTTCAACGAAGTGTCAGAGATTGGAAGCAGTAATAAAATGTTAACTTCCGAAATGAGTGGTGGAGGATTGAAAATTACATTTGAGAAGCAACCCCAAACAATATCCCTGGATGATGTAACCGAGCAAGATGAACCTATAAAACGCTCTCGATCACAATCAAATGAAAAAACTGAAAAGAGCAAGTCGAAGAAGCGAGGTTCTAATGGTGTAATGCAGGGAGTTGCCTCCATGAGTATTAAGAAGGCTGGGAAGTCTCAAAATACGCCGCCGTTGCAATCAAACAATACGACGACTTTTGTTAACCTATCGCATAATAGGGATTCTGTAAAAGATTCACCTCCAAGCAGCCCCAGCTCAGAGAGTCTTAGCGCAGCTCCTATTACTACAGTCAAAAAACGGGGCAGGAAAAGTAATGCACAATTGGCTGCTCAAGCTGCTGCAGCAGCTCAAGCTGTCCAGGCTGCAACAGTGCAAGTACTACAGAGCCAACCTGTAAAGGAATCGAAAGATAATCTAAAACAGTAAGTGTAATCTAAGTAAAAATTGATTGATGGGATTGATTTCTATTTTTGTTCCAGTTTTCAAAACGGCATTAATGCTCCGCATATGTTAGGTAACCAATTGAATTTGAACTCTAACATGGCGCAAAAGATGACGGATCATTTGAATTCCGAAATGGAAGCTCATAGTATTTTTAATTCGAATGATAGTTCCAGTTTAGTTGGACCACCTCTGCAACATCGAGTTATTGCTTCTGTGAGTAGAGAAAATTTTATTATGTTGTTACAGCTTATCTGATGTTATTTAATTTTTGGTTCTAGGCAAGATCAAGTAGTGTAGGGGGTTCCAGCACAGCATCAGGTGGAAGTGGTCTTTCATCAATGCTTGGTGGTTCTGGTACAATACCTCAAACGCTTGACCAACTTTTAGAAAGACAATGGGAGCAAGGATCTCAATTTTTAATGGAACAGGCACAACATTTTGACAGTGAGCGTGAAAATCTTTTCCATTTTAATAAATTTTCATCTTATATTGCCCGAAAATAATGCATAATGTTTTTAAATTCTAGTTGCTTCATTATTATCATGCCTGCATCAGTTACGAGCTGAAAATCTAAGACTTGAAGAGCATGTCAATTCATTATTGCAGCGAAGGGACCATCTTTTAGCAGTAAATGCGCGTTTGGCAATACCTTTAACTCCACCAGCAACACCCCAATCGAATCATCCGCATACAGGTATTTAATTGCATTGTTCCCACTACCTAGAAGAATTGAAACAAAGGAGTTAATTTTAATCGTCTTTTTAGTAAATAACATTCATCCAGCCGTGTCACATGCGGAAGCTTCTCGTCCACGCCACAGTAGCGGTTACCCGCCCCATGTGCAAGGCGTACCGCAGCATCCACAAGGAATGGAAAATGGCATTGCGACGGATGCCTATCCACATGCACTTCGTAGTCCAGCGGGAACTCAGCCGCCGCAACCGAGCCCTAGGTTAGATGCCTATAACGCAAACAACGCTTACTAGCGCTTTATATCATCCTCTCATTCGATGCTATTCTTTGACGCATTATAATAATTTCGTAAAACAAACGCTAATAATAGCATCGTATAAACACACATAGAATATTGGGTCATTTTTGGTGTTATCGCTTCTATCTTTATATTCTCACATGCCTTCTAATAATGTAAATAGCGTATCACTAATGTACATACATAATTCGCACGATTGCATATAATCCATCATTGGGGCACGATGCTTCCAACTCGTGTGGGCCTTCGAGGGCTTATTATCATGACTTTGACTTGTAGACAATCTTCTTCTGGTTACGCCAGCAGTGGATTTAGTAGGCAGAGCGTCGAGACTGCGACGAGTCGCAGCCATGCGGGTCATAGGTACAATACGAATCAGTACTATAATTCGACTATTCCGCTATCCAATACGCAACAGCAACAGGTATAAATTACTGAATATAATTAAAACATTTAAATGAGATATATTCCTAAAACTCCATATCATTTTAATTTTTGTTTTATTGTCAGAAGGCAGCGTATAAGTATCTCTTGCCATTTCAGGAATGGCAATTATAGTTTTTTACAATTAATTCCACACGAGCGTAGCTAAACATAATTAGGTATTGAGTGAAGTTAAAGAAGGCTTTAAAAACTAGTAGGCTTTTTATGTATATAATAGACTAGAAGAATACTAAATCTGTTTATATTTTAGATGGTCATAAGGACGGATCATCCTCACCTGGCTCATAAGCCGCCGAACAGTTGAAGATAGAAATGAACATAGTGGCAATTTAAACCAGCAAATTTACTAATATCCTGAACGATTGACAACGAGTACAAAATATTTAAATTATATATTTGCATCGATTATTGCATCTGAAAAAATAATAAGTATATTAATACTTATTCTATGAACAGAAAATTTAAATAATTGTGAAATATAAGTGAAAACAGAACGGGACGAAGAATGAAATTGGAAGCACAGATAGACTATTGAAATGGGACTGAGGTGTTTATTTTATGAACTAATAAAATGGAACATTATAAATACGTTTTAAAGAATTGTAACTGCTACCAGTGGGATGCCTTGATTGGAATTTAATGAATTAACGAAAAGTAATAGAGTGAATAAATAATTTGTATAAGTAGCTGCATTAATATTAACAAATAAGCTTCAGATCTCAGGGACGACTATAGAAATTATTCTGTAGTTCATATATAGTTATTAAATGCGTTTTTGTGTAATCAATTGAATGCATAACACTCTACTACAATTTGTATGAATAACGAATGCATTTTTGCAGGAACTTTCTTATTACTTATACATGAAGTCTAGTGAAATTTCATACAAAACTATAATAATATTAATAATATTCAGTTATGAATGATTTAATTATGGATGAAACAAATTGTAGTATTATGTATGTAATAATTTCACAGAAAACATGCGCCAGTATAATTATGGTTATTATAATAGAGCGTCCAAAGGTAAAAACATCGTACATATATCATAAGTAAAATGGAAATTACATACTTTCATTTATCTTAAATATTTACAAATTATATTAGCACATCTATGCACCCTATAGAAGTTATTTCCCTCTGGACGCTCAAAATTATTAACATAAAATGGAAAACGGAGGTAAAAAAAATTATATAAATATTTCATTTATATTTAGGTGCTTGTATATATTAATTCTAGTAATCAATCTTAGTTCTTTATAATACGTTTATCTTGTGCATGTACTCACATAATATTCAAAATTGTGCTAAAATT
This sequence comes from Lissagria laeviuscula, assembly GCA_030264695.1. Classification (NCBI taxonomy): domain Eukaryota; kingdom Metazoa; phylum Arthropoda; class Insecta; order Coleoptera; family Staphylinidae; genus Lissagria; species Lissagria laeviuscula. The sequence goes on along the minus strand of JARJDU010031586.1, from coordinate 11,847 downwards.
GTATTTTTATTGAAATTTGATACATATATTGAATATTTATTACTTAAAAATTCATTAAAAAATGATCTAATAAGGCTGATTTTGCATGAAAAAATAATTTCAATATGTTTATGAAGTAAGATAAAGTTTATTAAGTCCTAATTTATATGTAATTAATAATCGATTAAGTCCTAGTCAGACTTTAAATTGTCTGTTCCAATAATATTACCTTAAAATTGTTCTAGCATATAGTCGAAGTGGTTTGCAACTTATTGAAGTATTTTAATTGAATACATACATAACAATGATATTATTGATGTACAAAATTTGTATTTAACAATTTTTCGTATCATCTGTATATCTAAATTATGACTACTTGAACATGTAAGATATAAGTATGCAATACATTGTAAATTATGCACATTGTGAAGAAATATATGCAGGCTATAAATATGGGAAAATCATTTAATGTCAAAATTCTATATTTTTGGGATTTTTTGTACTTTTATACATATAACTATTTTATAGAATTACCAAAAGCCTGCATTCAGAATAGTGTATTCAAATGAAATACGTATGTAAGTAGTCTATTATTAAACTCAAGGAGGCGCTACTTGTATTTATTTAAGGATTATTTGACTTAATCACAGTTAGGCCTTGGCATAATAATGGTAAATAATTTTAAATAGTAATGAATGAAAAGTGAAGGCATACAATTGTAACTAAATATTAGTATGTAGTGTGCAGGTAAAACAAAGCAATCTTAGAAGACGAAGTACATTTTGGATGAGTGGAGGAAATTTGACTGAGTGTTCCTTTAAGTTAATAGTTTATGGCAATTTGTGGTACTTTTGCGGATGTAAAGAAAACATGTGTTCTTTGTATATTTTATTATACAATTTTGTTTTATTTTTATTAAATTTTTGTTTTAGTTTTATGAAAATAACAAATAATTGGAATAGTATTACACATACTGGTTGAATTTACAATTTTATTTAAAATATTGTATCACCTTAATCTTTTTCCAGATAGGTTTCCTATGAAAACTATTAAATAATATAGTCATCATTAATTTATTTACTTGATGCAAGTTCAATACATGCAGTTGTATTTTAAAATTAAGTACAGTGGAACCTCGCTTAACAAGCATAAATTATTTTTGAAAATGACCCGCTTAACGAGCGTTGTTTCGCAAAGCCAGTGACGTGGAAATACTAGAAGCATGGGAAACTGTAGCATCGTTACATTGAGATCATCCTTCTAACGAGAAACTGCGAACTTACGAAATTTTTCACTATCGGCAAAAACAAATCTCTAAACAACTTTATAGTAAATAGAAATTAGGTATTTCGATTTTTTTGTTTCGTGCAAATCGAATTCTCATTCTAGGTTAGTTTATTCCGTTATAGAAGGAAAGATGAATCACGCACAATTTATATTTATTTTTCAGTTTCAACAGTTGCAGGTTTGTTACGGAAATCGACCAGTATATTTCCTCCTGTCAATCAATTTAAAAAATATTTGTGCGTGTAACCTTTAAACGCGGTTGAAGTAAAACTTCTTTGACACTGTGAGAGATGACGATTAAGTTAAAAATAAGCAAAATGTGCCTATCTAGCGAAAACTTTCTACACACTAGTGCGCAAAGTAGGCGCCGACGCAGATTGATTGGTTATCTTCATACGTGCAGCAGCTCGCGAAACTCATGGCCACCTACAATCTCAGTTTACGTGTTCGCTCATTAACAATGTTTTTCTTCTGATCTTCTGATCGATTGGAGTAAAAATAACGTGTGCCATGCGTGCGGAATGATGTATTCTAGTACTCCTGCTGGTATATCCAGCAATCGCGCTGGTATACGACGCTTAGCAAAAATTTAAATTTAAAAACCGCGCGGATTCTATATAACACGTCACTTCCGTAACACGTTTTCGTTGCATTGTTGTCTCCTTTACTTCAAAAATATATTATATTTAAAAATATTGTAAAATAATAAACTGAACCTGAACTAGTTTGTTGTAGAGGAAGGCTCACCGGTTGTCTCAATTGCCACCAGTCTTCATTAAACTTCTATGACAATAATAATACAAAACTCTTGCCTAGAACCTTTTTTAGATCCTCCCATTCAGAGACGTTACTTTAAATTTAGGGCTCCGTCGGCAAATTCGTTCAAAGGTCCCTCAGGATTGATGAACCCCGATAAAGTGCGGCCTCGTAGTTACGTTACAGTTCCCATTTGCTTCTTACAGTTGGCCCAGTACGGCCTGCATCAGAAGTGGCGTTAAATTTGTCAGCCAGTGATGCTCACCTTTTAATCTTGTGACTGTTTGCTACAGTGTCAGTCGTTTTACCTTCTAAAAAAAAAACAATAATTTTAAAATATTTCTTTACAATAAATTCCACTAGATAACATTTTTTGTTGTTGCTGATTTCTTTAGTTTAATATAAGGCTAGGATTAATCTAAAATTTAAGGTATGAATTCAATTTTGGTATAACTTTGTTTTCTTTTTGTTAATACTTACCAGGAATGTTTTTGTGCTTTGCAACTTATCTTAGAACATGAATGTACACATGTAAATATTCATGATCTAAGCAACTTATCCCATGAAACATTTGCTCCGTAGCTATGGCAACGACCAAAGAAATAACAAACAGTGCCGTAAAAATGGAGACAGGTGAAGACTATTTTCGCAGATTTTATTTTAGATAGACAAATGGAAATGTCTATTCTTTTATGATGCCATAAAAGTATACCGAACACTGCAATATTTGTTGTATATGCAGATCCATAACAATGCAAGTCACCAAGAAACAAAGTCTTTCTTAGATCATGTATATTTTCCTAGTAGAGATCGGTATGTTGGCCGAAGCAGTATCTCAAGAACCTACTGAAGATAAGATTGATAGTAATGTTGGTAAATGAGCTTTTTTCGTACAAACTAATAAAGAGTACTGATGAAAACTTTTCTAACGTCTTTGAAAAGTGTTAGAGTAATAAAAACTAAAAATAATTGTAAAGCAAATAGTATACCTAATGTTCTAACAGAAATAAAACTACATAATAAGAAGTATCAAATTAATTTAATTTTAATTTTTAACGGTAGAAAAAATATAACTATATACAATATTTGCTTATTTTACTACTTTAAGAAGAAGTAATGGTGAACATAATAATAATAAATTCAAATGCTCTTGATTTTAATTTTTGAAATGACCATGTAACTGGTAACTTCATATGAAAAATCAAAAATACCAGCTAACTAACCTCACTTCAAATTAAATCTCCAGCATCTCTGATTTCCGAAATGGCGGTCGCTCTTCCACATTTCTCAGATTGGCTGGGTAATAAATTAAAAGATTTAAATACAGACGAAAGTGTATTCGGAGATTATATTACTGGTATCTTGGATAGCGATGAAACTCAAGATGAAAAGAACGAAGCTCTTCAAGATCTGCTAAGCGAAATCGTAAAAGACGTAAGTTGCAATGCTAGGAATAAATGCTATACGATTTTGTACTATTAATAATAATAAAATTATTTTAGCATAGTATTAATGATTTATGTATAGAGATTATGGACATGTGGATTAAATTTAAAAACCAAGAATTGCTGCAAGAAAAAACCAAGCCAGTCAATGTCGATATCAAATTGAATGAATTAGTTGATAAGCAATGTTTGCAAACAAAAGAGAAGCAGTATACTGCTGAAGAGAAAAAGATTCGAGAGGCTATTTTAGCTCAATATAGCCAAATGTCTGATGAGGAACAGGATGAGTCGGATGGTGCAATAGCATCTGGTTTTCAGAAAAACACCAATTCCTACAATGTTGCACAAGCTGAGAAAGAAAAAAGAGAGAGCGCAAAATTAGAATCACAAAAGAAGAAAGAGAAGGATAAAGAGGACAGGTATTAAAGTAGTTTACATAAAATTATTTATTATTATTTTAAAAGTTATCTTTTATCAGGGCAAAACAACAACAAATGAAAGATGATAAAAAAGAAAAACGCAAAACTCAAAAAGGGGAAAGGAGGAGATAGCCTGGTTATTATTTTCTTCTGTATGATGTTATCAATGGTCTTTTATAAATGTAATTTATTAAAGTATGACATTTCAATTCTTATATAAAAAGTGAAATAAGGAAAAATAACTTACGATACAATAAATGAATGTGATACAAATTCTTTCATTTGTGAAATTTTAAAATACTATCCAAATTAGAATAATAATATTCTATAAATTAATATTAATGAAATGCCTATCAAATTAAAAATTTTCTTTTGAAACTTAATGCTCTAAACAAAATTAGAATATATTCTTAACAAATAAAGTATATAAGATTATATTTTAGGCATATAATATATAAATTATTATTTTGCAGAGTAATTTAAATAAAATTTCCTTTGTAAAGTTTAGTCGGCAAATATGTGTGTGCAAAAAACTTATTTGTTTTAAATATACCTTCAATTTCACATTTTTTTCTATTTGAAATTAAAATCTCGATTTCTCTTTTAATTTCTATATTTTGCATGTGTTCAAAATAAGGTCGATTTAAAATAAGTTTTAATTTTTTAATATCCTTTTCATTTAAAGCTATATGTTTCGCATTGTACTTTTTCAATTCCGATGGTAAGATTCCAAGCCACTTTGCCTTTGGTAGGGCTAATTCACGTGATAGAAAACATGTGTTCTAAAATATAATAGCAATAAATTAAATATAACATCAAATTTAGCTTGTTTTCATCATTGATATATTCCAGGGGTGACAAACTTATTTCTAGCGCGGGCTAGTAAGTACAGTGTATGCGGGCCACATGTGCTGTGGCGGTTTAAGGCAAAATAGTACCCGGTGCGAAATTTTAAAAAAGTGTCGCAATCTTACAACAGCTGATCCATGTCCCAGCAAGTGGAATTGGCGCAGCACCCCACCCCTCTCTTTAGAAATAAAATTATTTAATTCGCTTTCACAAGCGTCATTCTATAGCCTAGGGGAGAGTGGCACTCGGTAAACGAATAATTTTGTATTTTGTGGAAATAAGCAGTGTTAGGGTGCTGAGAGAATTGAATTGATTTGGCATTGTGAAATTTGTTGCATTTTGAAGGGTGTACATATTTTTGGGGGATTGGGAGTGCTGAGAGAATTTCACCGAGTGCTTGTATCAACTTGTCTTAAACCTAGACACATCTATAGAAGAAAAGGAGTTAATATGCGTCAATTCTTTGTCTTACAGCGCACCGCTTTTTACCAGTTCTTTGGTTTCATCAAACTGAGATAAATATTTTATTATCAGTGAAGGACTATCCCAGCTAACACACAAAGTGCAGCTATCAGTAAGCCCAATGTTAGGAACGTCGGCGATGTGCTAACAAAAATTTAATATTTAACCAATGCAGTGCTGCTTAAGAAAATACGACGTATATATGACTCTAGTTGGCTTTTATTAGAATTACATTCGCACTACGTTTGCAAAGAGTTGCACTTAAAAATCGTTTTAATCGTCTGTAAACGGCAGCTTGATATTGGCATTACAGTCGCATACACGCCAAAGGTATCCGCTTCCAACACAATATCTAAAATTTTACAACGAGCCTACATTTTCTATGGCGGCAATATAGCAGAACGATAATGGCAGTAACCACTGGCTAAGCAACATCCGCCGACGCATTTTTGTTTTGGCCCTTCATCTTTTTTCGACGTTGTGCCGACGTTTCAGGGTCGGCCAGAAGACGCTGGCCCGTTCGATGGCAACCGTATGTGTGTTAGCTGGGATGTCAAAAACAGTGGTTATAAATCATGAAGCCATGCTTTTCTATTTCTGAAAAAAGGAAGACAAAACATACTTTCCGAACACATTTAATATAATTTTTAGCTAGTTATTAAGATGCAGAAAGAAAAAAAAGTTATTAAATTGTTAGCATATTAAAATACTAAACTTACCAAACTTCCAAATTTATAAGAAAGGAAAATGTCAATTCCATGCGGATCGGCATCCACCACAATGAAAATAGGAATTTCTAATAATTTCCACAGGATATTAAGCAAGCGACGTGTGATCATATCTGCATAACCTTTACCCTATAATGCAAACAAGACAGTATTATGTAAATACCTTTAAATAAGTATCCGTAATCTTTGCCTACCGTAAACAGAATGAACTTTCTAGGCATTTTATTAGGCAAGTCGTCTGCCAATAGTTTTTGAAACACAGTGTCTTTCTCAACAACTAATATAAAATATGCCGATGAGTAAACCTTCCGTAAATTGTTCAAATCTGTTGGTATAATAGTCCCATTCTCTGCGTTGCATTTAATATGTGTAGTACCAATGACCAAAGTTAAATCACCATAAACCAACCCTTTCCCAGTCGGTGCAATATTCAAATACCATGGAGGCACTTCCAAGAAACAACTTACTATATTCAAAGCATTGTAGATTTGAATCTCGCTTACTTTTCCACGAGGAAAGAGCGATTTTAACTGATAATAAATAGATCGTTTGGTCAAATACGTATTTTGCATTAATAATCCGTAAATTCTTCTGAGCCAGTACAGTACCATTTTCATTCGACTCATCAAAGTAGATAATCTGGACTCACTCCTATCTTTATTAATCAAGATTCCATTATCATATTTTGAATTAGCCCATGATATTAGTTGAACCCTCAATTGAACTTTGTTCTTTGCTTGAATGTTTTCATCGAGTTCAGCAAATACTTGTCGTAGACGTAAGAGTACACGTTCATTTCTAATGTGCGAAGATGATCTTTGATAAGAGGTCTGACTATTGGAGATATTTCGCGTTGCAAAAATTTTATTTAAACCTTTCTGAAGCATTTGAACATATTGCGGCTCATTTTTGTCAATTGAATAGTCGAGATTTGCAACGACTTTGATAGTTAAATCTGTTTCTGACGCAATGATCTGACTGTCGAGAAATTCTTCAACAGAACTATCGCTAGACAATAGCTGGTTATCCTCATGAATCAACGTAATAAATTTTTTAATGTCGGTGAAGGCTAACGTTAGATCAACTGAATTCTCATCGTAAGAACGTCTTGGAAAAGTGTTCTCTACGTTAATTGGCGAGTCATTATCTGTCTGTGTCTCTTGGTTAATACTTAAAGGTGGAGTAGAAAATCGCGAGTACTGCGTTTCATTCAAATTGTTACAAAAATACGTTAGTTCTTCCAACTGGTTAGTAATTGATCCAAATGTTCTGCTTGCATTATCCAAGCTGCTATTAAGAATAGATTGAGTATCGAAAGAGTTATTTATGTCGTATAACTCTTGAACGTCAGAAAATATTTGGGAGTTTAAATTGTTTTCATTCAAATGTTCAAAGGTATTTGAATGATCAGAATTCCTGGTAATATTTACAAAGGGGTCATTTTCAGATGAAACAATAACCGGCTTGAATTTTTTCGGTTTATGAAATGCAGATGGAGTTTTTGGACGTAGAAAATCATCGCTTTGCGATATTGGCTTTTTTGCAATGGGTGCAGATATAGCATTATCGTCTGCATCCGGATCGACTGTATTTTTTGTAATATGGCGATTGCTGTTATTTGTACTTGAACAGCGTGAGATGCAACTACCAACGTCATCCCAATCTAATTCATCCACTTCGTCGTCTTCGACTTCTATCTTAACGGGTAAATCAATATTATTATGGGCATCAGAATTGTATTGTTCAATCCACTCTTGAATTCTTTGAGATACTAAGCTTGGGGTAGGATTACGAAAGGTTTTTGAAACTTTGAAAAATTTTGATCGTGATGGCATTTTGTTTTAATCTGCAAAAGAATAATAGAAGAAACTAAATTAATGCAATAACTGTGTTTAATTTCATTGAATTCAGAATATCCAACTTATCTACAAACTGTTTGTTCACTGCATAAATAATGTATTAGATTGTATAGAACTCACCGATTAGAAAAATCCGAAAAAGAGTTGAGAAAACGCAATAAATTATGTTTTCATATAATCGAGCACCTTATTATTACTAATTAATTAGAACTTGATATATATTCAGTTGTAGATGCTGATTGCTCGAAACTTTCAAAGAAACAATTGATTAGCGGCTCTCATGCGCACTAAAAGTGTTACCAACTTTACAACAGAAATCCCTACATTGTAACTAAATGACTATATTAATACAAATAATCAAAATAATTGATTTTTGAAATTAAATTTCAAATAATTGATATTTCATGAGCTAAGTACATAAATATTGTACATTACTAATGCAAGTAAATTGTTTTGTAAGATTTTATTTTAACCTCAAATATGTCCTACTGTTCGTAACCTGCATGTTCATAAATATACTTGTTATAATACATGGTAAATCAATTTCATTTTACTTAATTTCATTTAAAAACGTTGCCACATCATAGTTGAGTAAAGATAATTTGTGGTTGCTATCATTCCCCATTAATCACTTATCTGCTTTTACCTACAACAAAAGAACAAAATCATTTACAAGTAACAAGAACTGATAACATAATTCATTTAATAATTGCACCAAGAATATTATATCTACTAAAATTAATTCTTTGGCACATACATTCTGGGTCTGGAGGAATAGGAGGGTCAGTTGGACCAGTTGGTGTAGGATAAGGAATATCTTCAGGACAATCTTCTTTGCTATTTGTATGCATGCAAGAACCAAGGTGGCAAGGACAGCATTTATTGCCTTCGTAGTATTCAATGTTTTCTTGGGCTGCTTTTAGTTTCCTTTCCCTTAATTCTTTCTCATGGTCCCATTTACAATGAGACTTATCTTTGTCACTCACCTTTTTGTCTTCCACTGGTGGCATTACTGATTTATCTGTAAGTGAAGCAGTGGTTGATGAAGCAAAATCAGAAATTATTGTGACAACTTCACTAATACTGCCAGGCAATTTTGGTAAAGTTGGTAGTTCTAGTGGTTTATCCCCTTTTTTCACTGAATTGTATGAAAACATACCAGTAAATTCAAATTAATAATTTTGCATGGAAATGATAGCTTGACACTTCAATAAATTTAATTAAAAAGTGTCAACTATCACTTATATTAATTTAGTAGATTATGTACATACCACCATATATAAAATTATATGCAATTGTGGCATATTTATGTCCCTCATCTGCAGCAAGTGCACCATATTCTTTGGCTTCTTTTGGGTAGCACACTGCAGCCATGCCCATAGCACCTACACCTGTGTAAATCACTTTCTTAAAAAATCCTCCACGCAAACCAAAAATGAATCCAGTCAAACCACCAATAGCAATAGCTGGTGCTTTCGGAGCTTGATTATCCTCATCGCCCAAGTAATCTACTAACCCTGTTTACATGTATAGAAAATTGCAAATGAAATAATTACTTATACAATCTAGGTAAATATTTAAATAATGTGTACTTACATTGGGCATTATCAACACCTTCTTTAACATAGTTTTTACCCATGTCCTCATATTTTCGAACTTCGTGAAGAACACTATCAATGTTTACACGAATCGTTCGAATCGTCTCCTCGATAACATTTGACTTTTCATTATGAAATTTTGGTTGAGCTTCTTCCTGCTTTTGTTCTTGTATATAAAGTGGAAGTTCAGAACGTTTGCAGCACTGCAGATTTGTGTCTGGTGCAATTACAGCTGCGGAAATAAGTAACCTGGATATCGCCTAAAAAATAGTTGTAAGTAAATTGTATGCTTTTTGAAAGACTAGTAGTGAGTTAATTACACGCGTAGACATTGTGGGTTTTGAGGAAGATTCGAAAAATACAATAATAAAGTCGGAAAATATTACATAAATATGACGTTACAAATAAAGGTTAATTTTAGCCGAATACAGATTTTACCAAACTGACAGAGGACAGGACTTTCGAATTTTTGAGAAAATTTGATTTTAAACAACGGACTTTGCTTTTGTTTTTTTGTTGTTATCATACAATATTTATGCTATAGTAATGTAATATTATATAATTTGTAATATAATGTGTTGCTATTACACAACTAAATAACTGAAACGGATTGAAACGGTTAACGTATGAACTAATTACTCTTAAGGCTGCCCCTAAACTTGAATTGCGAGTTGCGCGGGGCTGCTATTCTATTACGTATTCGCTTGCTTCAAGCCACATTTTCACACTAGTTGTCTAGCTTTCACCGAATAACTGTTTGCAATCTTGCCAGGTTGCTAGTGGTATCCTGTTGCAACGCGCGCCAGCTCACTGCGCTTTGCACATTAGCTGAAGCGGTAGCACACAGTCATATGACAGTTGATTAGTACATTTAAGTATTTATTACATGCATCTTTCGATTTAATCAATTGTAGAAATCGACCTTCGTACGGCTCTGTGAGCGCCTCCGTTCTTGTCGAGGGTCTGCTGTGCCGGGCTTGCGCGCGTCCCAATAGAATACCGCTAGCAACCTGGCAGTCTTTAATCTATGCTGGTAAGATTGCAAACAATTTTTTGATTAAAGCTAGACAACTTGTGTGAAAATGTAGCATGGAGCAAGCAAATAGGTAATAGAAAAGCAGCGCCGCGCAACCTGCAAAACAAGCTTTACCGTTGCGCTAGATTTGGGGCAGCCTAAAAGTATACTTTCCGGAATTATTTTCTAAGCTTAATTGCTAATTATTTGAATTGAAGATAATTACTAGGAATTGGAGAGAGCATGTGAAATGGGTGCAAGGTAAAGCCATGATATCGTGGAAAATGATAAAGCGGTGGTGGGAAAAAGTGTGGAGTAACAATTGGGAGATTGCAATGAGAATATAAGATGCGTGCGTGAAGCCTGTGTTGATGAATGGAGTGGAAGTTTAGCGCAGAAATGAATGGGAGGAGTTTGAGAAGGAACAGATGGAGGGATCCACTGCGAGATGTATAGTGTCGCAGGAATCTAATAGGATGAGTGTAAGATAGGACTCAGTGAATAGGGTAGTGAGGTATGAGAAGAAGCTGGGAGGGTTGAGGCCTAAAAGATTGTTGGAGTATTTGTGGGAATAGAGTAGGGAAAGAGTAATAGTGAATGAAAGGGGGTGAGAAAAGCTGCATACGAGCGAGTGGAAGTGTCAGAGTTGGGGAGAATGGAGATTATTGCGCAAGGGTAGAGATATGAGCTAGAGTCAGGGGGATGGAGGTGAAACTGCAGGAACGGCAGCAGATGATAAGAGAAAATGGGTACAATCTCCACCCAGTACGTGAAATGGCAGGTGCACGGACGCTGGAAGTGGCAATGGATGAGATAATGGCCAAATCGAGGTGCGGATCGGAAGAGAGAGGAAGAAAAGTTTGAATGGGGTGTATGTTATGTGCGAACGGGAAGGATACCTGGTAACATTTGATCATGGAGTGGACGGGGGTGAAAGAGGAGTGGATTGAGGGCGACAGGAACTTGATTGAATGGTTAGGTGGAAAAGGGGAGAGGGTAGAGGTGAAATGTTTATTTTGTTTGTTAACTAAGAGTGATTAGAGTGAAAAGACGAAGAAATATTAGACTGTATGTAATGCCAAGATTGTAAATGCCAGTAAAAATTTAATAATAATTATTATTTCAAATTTTTAGCAGGTGTAATTTAAATAACAAGCTGAACTGGTTACAATATTTTTTGCTTAATGCATTAGGTATGCAGTTTAGAGATTTAGCATGATTGAGTTTTATTACATTGTATACTCGCTGTTCGCGCCAAACATGTGCTGGGCAGACCTGGAATTCTTGTTTCGTTAGTGCCAAACTTTCAGTGCTGTTGCGGGCCGATTTATTTGATATTTTTGTTTGCTGTCTTTTGTCAATAGTTTATTTAATGTTTATTGTACACTTATTTTACTGTTTCTTCTTCTTCTTGTTGTTATCTTCTCTGCTATTCAATGTACCACGTTGG
>JARJDU010031544.1:0-11535 GCA_030264695.1 Lissagria laeviuscula | reverse complement strand
CTAAGAATCAATAATTTAAAATTCTAGAAAGCTTCATATTTATTTTATTAATTTGTTATTTTCACTTTCATCTTTATTTTCGAGTTTCTACTGAAATTACTTTTGAAATAAATGATCGCTCGCTCTTTAATCACTTTTGCCACATTAACACCACCACACACCAGCCCTATCGGTATCATATTATTATCACAGTCACTCTGAATAATCTTCCTTGCTATTTAAATTCAAAATGCATTCCTGCTGATGGTTTATTTGAATTTGTTTAGATACGGAAATAAGGTTTTTGATTTTTTATTAGAACAATGAAAGAAACCTAGGTTAATTTTTTTAAATTAAAATCGAAAACAGAGTTGATTTAAATCCCATCTTAATATTTTGTGCGATAATTCGGCTATTATTTGCACAAAATCATTTATAATGCAAAAAAGTTATTACAGCTAGCCGCGTAAAAAAGAAACGAAACTATTGCTATAATATGTATGTTATATGTGTGTATGTACATCACATCACATTCGGTTATTTATTACAGAGTCGAATTCGTGCGGTGTGACGCGCGAGAGAGTTTATTTGATTAGCGTTATTGATAGCTTAATAATCTGTTGACTTTTACATAAATACATTTATTACAGCAAGCGCGAGAAGCAGCACAGATTTGACGCATAAATTACGCCTGCTTTGGCTTTCGGCCGCGACTTGTTCTTCTCTATCTCACTTTAAATATATATTTATATACTACACATACATACATATATATATATATAAATGTGTGGTGCAGTGTTGAGATGATGTAAAGTTTAAGTATTTGTTACTGTGTTGTATGCTGTCTCTTGTGTTCTCCTTCGTTCGCGTAGGCTGCGTTTATATTAAGTGCGACCGTCGCATTATGAAGAGTCGACGAGTCGACTAATCGCCTCACTAATCGCCCCTTGTCGCTCCTAATTAGCGTTTTACGTGCAAGACGTGTTGTGCTCTAGCTATACAAGTTTCTTTCATTCATGCTGAACACACATACACACACACAAGTAAAGAGCATTATTATTAGAATTAATTTCAACCGAGAAGTTCCTAAAAAGGTGTACGGTGTAGTACGCAAATCATCATCACATAAAGCATAACAAATCCCAACACAATTTACGAAGATGTCAAAAGCGACGAGGCCGCAAATGCCAAAGCCAAAAACAAATAACATTCTATTCTAATTAATAATTTTGTTAATAAAATATACAACAACGCGAACACTCGTCGCATAACAAAAGCGAATTAAACGCCGCTTTCCGGTGGGTACTCTACGTCTGTGATATGAATTTACGAGCGCATTGTCGCGCTATAATAACGCGTGTAATCATCAACCTAATGCAAATTTATTGCTTCTAATTATCGATAATGATAATTATTTAATGAATTCGCCAACGCTCTATATGTAGCTGCAAACTGCAATAGCAAACAACTTTATTTCAATTTCAATAACTGCACCAAGATTGGTTTACATACGTCGTGCGACTGACAAACACCATCATCGTGTATCTATCACTCGTCGATTATATCAATTATAAATGATAATCGAGTTGGTTGGATGCGTGCGTGTCGAGCTATAAAATAATTAATGTTCGATTTCACGTCGGTCGTGATTGGCGGCGCGCGAGCGCGGTCTCGGCACACGCACGTACAAAAAGCGGTTTATCGATTAAACAATAAAACAAATGCCGGAGTTAATTAGTGGCGACGTAATAAAAAGGCTTGAAAATGTTGTGTTAAGTGAATTTTCTTGTTATATTTTTAAGTAGATGATTATTCGTATGAGTAATGAGTGATCATTCGAATGATATTTCCAGCTATGTTTCTATCATACGAATTATCACTCGTAGGAGTAATGAATGATTGTTTGAATGATCTATCCATTGTTACGTGGACCGTGAGTGATCATTTAAATGGCGTTTCAGGTGATATCACTCGCACGTTAGTAGCATATGAATGATCGATCATTCGTACGAGCAATGAGTGAACGTTCGAATTATTATTCCAATGATCATTCGAATGTTTTCATCATTAATTCTTCATACAATAAGATGTTAATTATATAATTACTACAGAACGAAACAAAGTGTGAACGCAATAAAATTAAACTTATATACTGTCGCCCTTCCTTTAGCTTCGTCATCATCATCATCCCCTATTGCTATAATATCATCATAAGTTGTTCAACGTGCGTTTAACTCGCATTATCTTTCCTCCTCGTTACATAACTAATAATACACCGAGAACTGCTGCTGCTGTTGCTCGGATTCGCTTCACGCACATCCCCGATCGTACTTTACACACATCACAACCCATCAACAACAATCTACTACGTCGCTATTGTGTGCTTTGTGCAGTAGAGCGTGTCTTTTCGTCGTTTCATCCCTCTCACAGGGGCGCTGCTATGCTATACTAGCTCGCCTGCGTTTAACCCTCGGCGGTGGTGGTGGCGGCGGCGCGCGCGCTTGTCGCGCAAACAAGGGTGGAAAAGAAGGCAAATCTTAAGAAGTAGTAGCTTATACTATCGATAACCACTAGGAAATTAAGTGCGGATGCAACCTATTTAATTATAAAGCTGCGCATGTTTAATTTGAAATTATAGAAATTGAGTAATCCAAGGATGTTAGCACTTCATCGCTCGCGACGAATTGCTCAATAGACAAGTGGAAAGTTATCGCGAGATGGATTAGGCGTAAACAGATGTTTGCCATTCGCATCATGAGCATTATTGGTCTCTCCACCTTATCCTCTCCGCTCGTATTTCGTTTTCCTCTTTTCATCATCACGACCGCAGCACACGGCACGTACGCATCCCCTCAATATGTATAAACTATGACTATGACAGCCGCGACGCCAGCAAATCTGTTCAATCTTTCTTCCACCCTCGGTAATAATGCGTGCGTCATTTTGGGGGTGTAAATAGGCAGGCAGGCGTCTGTCATCCGAGCAGCGCGAAAATCTTGTCTTTTATTTTTATTTCCAAAAATCTCACAAAAATCTTTTACTAATTACAATCTGTGTTTACAGATGATTCGCGTGCGTAGATAACTTCCATCGCACCATCGTCGCCAATAGCAACTTTTAACACCGTCAGAATCAGCAGCAATAATAATAATCTCTCGTTATCACCTACTCGAAGCATCAATTCAATGTTTTACTACTATCAATAAAACATCATCTGCGATAGTAGGATAGTAGATGTCGAGCCAAGAGATACAATCCTGGACGAAGAAGCGAGCATCATCAGCTTAAGCAACATCGTCATCGAGGTGGAGGAGACGCTGCTTTGGTTGTGATAACGGACCGGCAACTTCGCCGCAACGCTGTTTCACCCTTGCGCGACGCTGCTTAAATGGCACAAGCACAAGGTGAAATACGGGTTGGTCCTAACAACCAGGTAAAGGACATTTATGTACGTATCAAATGACGAAAAACGAACGCACGCATCTCACGCACGGTAAATGAGAGACAGAGAGAAGATGCATCCGAAAACATTTTATGATTCGAATAGAATCGGCAAAATTGTTGAGTTTTATAATTTCTACGTTGGATAGTTAGTTGTCTTTTTGTTTGGTGTTGTTGTAATTGGCATGGTATTACTATTTGGGATTATCTTCTTACTTTAAAATTATGAAAAAGTAGACTTAAATTTTTTTATAAAACTCAATACAAAGTACTATTGACAGTACTATTATTATTATTCGTACAGTTCGCTTTCGTTGTTTGTACTTGTACTACTTATGTTTATTATTATGTAGCCGTTCTCTTCTACGTGAAGCTCGCCATATGAAAATACAAATGATAATCAATTAATTCGATTGTTTCTAGGCGCGTTTACCCGAATATAGACCGGGAGTACCCGCCGAACAGCTTGCGCCCGACCCGGAGAACGGGCGGACGCGCGAAGAACTGCGATGGATACCGGCGATGACGCTCGACACCGATCTGCTGATGTATTTGCGCGCGGCGCGCTCGATGGCCGCCTTCGCCGGTTTGTGCGACGGCGGTTGTCCAGAGGACGGTGCGAACGCTGCTAGCCGCGACGATACGACGATCAACGCGTTGGACGTTCTGCACGACAGCGGCTACGATCCGGGCAGGGCGCTCCAGGCACTCGTCAAGTGTCCAGTGCCCAAAGGCATTCATCAAAAGTGGAGTGAAGAAGAGACGAAGCGATTCGTCAAAGGCTTAAGGCAATTCGGCAAGAATTTCTTTCGCATTCGCAAGGACCTTTTGCCTCATCGGGATACTGTATGTAGTTGCCATTCTGGGGTTATTTGGATTTTGATTCTATGATTCATTCCAGCCCGAACTTGTTGAGTTCTATTATCTGTGGAAGAAGACACCCGGTGCTAACAACAATCGACCCCATCGCCGTCGGCGTCAGGGTTCATTGCGACGCATTCGCAACACGCGAAATAGTCGAGGGGGTAATAATACGCCACCTACTTCAGGTGACTATTACGTTTTCGAAATACTTTTTCCATGAGCCGCTTTTATGCAATTTTTCGATTTTGTTTTTGTTGCGTCGCACACACGAGACAACAATTACTGATTACAATTATTAATAATTCATTAACGATGACTAATTTCGGCGTTTTGTTATTTAGGATTTTCTATCATTTATATTTTATCATGCTCTTTGTACACATGGCCACCATCACCAAACCACCACCAATATTTTACTTCTCATTGAAATTCACAAATCAAATTGTGTCAAATGCAAAAATTAAGGAGGCAGGCATACAAATTGTTGATTACTTGTTAATAATAATATCAAACGAACGCTTATGGGATAAGTATTTGCATGCAAGACTCGCTTTTCTTTTAGTTATTCCTGTTCGTCGAGTTTTTGTTGATTGTTTGCATATTTGCAAAGCTTTGCTATCGCTTCCTTGTAATATATTAACGAGCTGATTGTATTTCACGAAGTAAATCGCACCTTTGAGTTGGTTTCTATTTGATTTTAAGCATTTACTTCGTGAAAAACTATCAATAATAACGAGTGTTAGCGATTAACCCACTTCCGAGCTTTTCTCTACTAATCCCACCATTAACTAATAATAACGCATCATACTGTGTGAATTTCAATTTTTTGGAAAATACCCCGTCTCATTGATTTTCTTCTGTTTCTCTTGGCTATAAACAGGTCGTGGTAATAACGCGACCATCGAAACAGAGAGTCGTCCATCTCCTCAACCAGGCAAGGAACCTGGCGAGACCAGTTCAGTCACTGAAGACGACAATTCTGAGGACGATAGCGATAGCCGAGAGGCACAATATCGCTGTACACATTGTTTCACCACAAGTAAGGCATATCTATTTTTCAACAACAGAAAGAAAGTGACTTTAATAATCAAATTTTAGATTCGCGGGATTGGGCACCTGGTGGTAAAGACCGCCAACAATTGTGCTACGATTGTCGCGCTCACTACAAGAAAACCAACGAACTCCCACCCGTCAAGGACAAAGACAAGGGTGACAAGGAATCTACTTACTTATTTCGCCCAGTGGCGGAATCACCGGACGCAAGTCCACAGCGCATGCGCACTCGCAATAAAGCAAAGGAACAGACGACTAATCGAGGGCAACGGCCCAAGAGGGGCACAGAAACGCCCGAGCCGAAAACCCCCGTCAAGCAAACCACTGGAAATAGTAACAGCAGTCCCATGGAGAAGACGAATAATAACGGTACCCCGAACAAGAGCAAGAAGGGCGGTGGAGGTAGCGCAGCTAGCAAAGACTCTTCTCGCACCAATGAGAAAGAAACGCCGAATAAAAGCCGTAAACGTGCTCAGGAAAAGGTGGACGATGTGGATACGGATGACAAGGATCTTTCCCTTTACAAGAAGAAACGACCCGGTGAAAGAGCAGAAAGCCCATCGAGTATTACCACTGATTCAGGAAGTATGAACGATGATGTGGAGGCCAACGAAGCGGAAACTGAGAGTGTGCGCGATGCGGTTACCCCGACGCCGCCTCCGATTGTCTCAATGACAGAACTCAAAGAGAAAGTAGATATTTCTATTATTTCTGAAAAGGAGCCGGTGAAGGAGAAGGACAAGTTGAAGGAGAACAATAAATCGGAAGACAAGCCAACGCCGCCTGTGGCGAATGTTCCGCCTACGGTTTCAATCATCTCGAAGCCGGAAGCGCCTCCTTTGAATGTTTCGATTCGACTGCCGGATGATATCAACGAACGGAAGAACCTCATGAAGCGAAACATTGAACTGACAGATATGAAGTACTCCCCTGAAACGTTGAAGACGTCCTCCTATCCCGAAATCAAAAAGGAAGCGAAAGCAGAAGTTAAATCTGAGGATATCAAGGACGAAGAGGCTATGCCAAAGGATACTTTGATTGCTACCATTCCTCCTATACCTCCACCAGGATGTCAGGATAAGTTCAAGACGGAATTGATCATTCCCAAGATCAATATGGAGAAGGTGCATATCAAGGAGGAGATGCCTGATCCCAGTGAGGTCATGAATCTAAAAGAGCAGCACGATCATTACAAAGATTCATACAAACCGCCAGATATGATGCATCTAGGACCAAATCATCCCCTCAATCTCAAAGAGAGTTCATTAGAAAGACCCAAGGAACAAGTGCTGACTGTGAATCCGCAATTCATTAACAAGGATAATAAGGAGAGTCCTGGCTTTAATGTTTGCTCGAATATCTCTAATAATGGTGTGCCACCACCAGCGAATAACATGTCTGGAGGTAATAATATGCAAGGCCCACCGCCTCCTTCGATGGGAGCATCGATTACTGGTATGCCAGGTATGCCTCAAGGACCACCTATGCAACCGCAACCTCAGCCTCCTATTAATCACATTAAGATTGAACCTAGGGACAGAGATGAACCTATGGAGTTGACCAATAACACAAATAGGGATTATATGAGCATCAATCCTCCGCCTCCACCAATCTCGCAGCCGCTGAACATCCCACAGGTCATTCCCATGTTGCCTTCGAGGTCTTTACCTCAGGATTATCCTAATATGCCACCTGGTATGCAGATGAATCAGCAGCAGTCGCAACTTCCACCGCAAGGTCCGCCAATTTCTCACATGGAAGAAGAGAAACGGGCGGTGGAGAAAGACCGCGAAAGGGATAGAGATAACAGAGAACGGGAAAGAGACAGGGATAGAGATAGGGAGAGAGACAGAGATAGGGACAGAGAGAGAGACAGAGATAGGGACAGAGAGAGAGACAGAGATAGAGATAGAGAAAGGGATAGAGAACGGGAACGGGAGCGAGAGCGAGAACGAGACCGACCTGAAAGATCAGATTTGAACCTGAATGCACCCCCAATTGGACAACCGCCATTGCCATCACTAATGCAAAACAGTAATCTGGTGACTATCGGAGGGAACCAACCCATGACGCCGTACTTTATGAGTCCGTATGGACAACATAGCCAGCAGCACAGCCAACATGGACAGCACTCCCCTAGAGATAGTAAACCCCTCATGCAGCCTATCCCTACAGTATCCGCACCTTCGGTCATCTCTCAGAGTGAACCACAAAACTTGAAAATCAAACAGGAACCGGATACTTGTGGCCCAATGTCAGGACCCGTGCCTCCTCAAAGTATACCTTCTTATGGACCTCCAATGTCGGTGGCTTCAACTGGCATTTTTGGTCCCCCACCAATTATTTCTGATCCGTTACAAAGTCTGAAAGATGTTAAGGTCCCCGGATTTAGTTTACCCTCTGCGGTGGGACAATTGGATCCTCCGCCGCCTCAGAATCATGCGCCACCTCAAAGTCATCCACCTCCTCCCATGAGTCATTCGCAGGTTCCCGATCTTAATATCAAAAAGGAACCGGAATATTCTCTGCCGCCTCCAAGCGCATCCCCTAGTCAAGCGCATATTATGCCTCCATCGATTCAGGCGCATCCTGGAATGCCTTCAAGCATACAGCCGTTGCAACATCACCCGGTGCTACAACCCCATCCCATGGCGGAAAGAGAACGTGAACGAGAACGCGATAGAGAGAGGGAGAGAGATCGGGAACGGGAGAGGAACGAACGGCGGGAGGAGAAACGCGCAGCTACTCCAAAGACCAATACGAGCACTCCTTCACCAATGGTCAGTCAAACACCACCGTTACGGGTAGTGGCAACGAACTCGCCGCAACCTATGTCCAACCATTCCGCCATGAACCTCATCAGTCCCACATCAGCGCTTCACCAAGTGCCAACCTCCTTAGCTCAACAGTTACCTCCCTCGCATTCGCCCTATGGTCCTATGCCGCCACCACATCCGCTGATGCATCCCTCCTTGTTCCCACACATACCTTTCCATTCGCATCCGTATGGAGGATACGCTTTCAGTTACCCATATCCATATGGTCCAGTGCCCCAACCACATCCAATCCCGCCACCTTCTTCTGGCAGAGGGGATAGCCTTAAGGCAACTATTGAAACCTCTACGACAATGCTCTCGTCCCATAATTCGAATTCCACATCCTCGCTCACAACTAGAAGGGAAATTCGTGATGCGGACGAGCACGGCTTGGAGAGACATCAAACGCAAGAGACTACCCTCACGCATCACCAAAGCACATCGAACCATAGCTCCGTGCATCAATCTATTGAGAAACATCCTTACGGGTCCAACCATTCAATGACCATTTCGCACTCCACAAGTTCTAGTAGCTCCCAGAGTGTGCAACATAAGGTCAAGCAAAATGTGGGTCGAACGGCGTCGCCGCACAGTGCCGCTGTGACTCAAAGCACGTCGAGTATGAATCATTCTAGTGCCAATCAACATCAGCATACGCATCAGCACATCCATCATCACGAAAGGCTCTCGCCTAGTAACCAACTCCTAGGTTTACGGCACGTGCCCCAAGTTTTGAAGCCGCCTGGAGGTCCACAACCCCCGCAGACAAATCCCCATCATCTTATGATTCAGCCACCGAGCATGGGTCACCATCCCCCACCACTTGGTCCTCCGAGCATGGCGAATTCCAGTTTAGAAGCGTTACGGGCACATGCAGCTCAGGCAGCTGCCAATATGCAACAACAGCAGCAAGCTATGCATGCGGCGGCGGCTGCCGCAGGTCCTCCTACGATATCCCCAATTACTCCGAAAGTAGAAGAAGTCAAGATTGAGCCTGAACCTGAGATGGTGGTTGAGGAAGAGCAGACTAGTCCGCTTGGTCCTCCACGAGGACCTTCTCCCGAACCGAGAATAGAGGATTCCGAGTGTCATCGGAGTCAAAGCGCAATGTACTACTAATTATAATGCTTTGTGATCAATATAGCGATTGTAATTGGATTTTCTTTATAGATTCCTGCGGCATTGGAATCGAGGTGATTACAACTCCTGTACTCGAACAGATCTCACCTTTAAACCAGTGCCGGATTCGAAATTAGCACGCAAACGTGAAGAACGTCTGCGGAAGCAAGCTGAGAAAGAGCGCGAGGAGCGCGAACGTGCTGCTCAGCATCAACAGAGTAGAAAGATCACGACACCGGATAAACCGGACGTAAAGCCACCTTCTCGCGGTCCGATGGAAGCCGTCTCGCCGTATGACAGGTTCCCACGACCTGGGTTCACCGACACTCCGGCTTTACGTCAACTATCGGAATACGCTCGACCTCATGCTGGCTTCAGCCCAGGTAAAGGTAAAGCTCATCCGTGTCATTTTTATCATTATCATTCACTTCATCTTCGTATGAATATGCATACTCTAGATAATTCCAACACCTAACATGTTTTTTCTTTGTTTGATTAGGACATATGCCTAGATCCATTATGCAATCGCATTGCATAGATCCAATGTTGCAATATCAAATCAATGCGGCGATGTACGGACCTGGTGCTAGAGAGAGAATGGAATTGGAGCATTTGGAACGGGAGAAGCGTGAACGTGAGATTCGGGAGTTGCGAGAACGCGAGCTCAATGATCGACTCAAGGAGGAGATCATGAAGACGGGTATTCGTGCACCTCCTAATCCGATGGACCCGCATTGGTTGGAGTTGCAGCGGAGGTACGCCGCCGGTTTGGCAGGACCTGGAGGTGAGACTATCTTACTCACTATTGGATTATATTTATCTGAAAAAATGATCTGTTGATGTAGGTCCTGGTGTGCCATTGCATCACTTAGCGTTTTACCCAGGAGCTGGTAGTAGCGCTCAGCTAAACCAGATGGAACGAGAGAGACTGGAAAGACTTGGCATTCCGCAGCCTCCGGGACCACCCGGCCCTCCGGGGGCACCTCCTGGTCATCATCAGCATCCGCACGCGGCACAATTAGAGGCTGAACAGAGACTCGCCCTTGCCACGGATCCCATGGTGAGCTTATGCTTGCAGGATGTCTTTTTTTGTTTTCTTTTGGTTGTTGTTGCTTGTATTGTTTATTTTTGTTGTCGTCTTCAATGTCTATTATGGTTGTCTCGTCAATAGGTGCGTTTACAGATGGCAGGGATATCTCCGGAATACCACGCTCATACCCATGCACATACCCACGCGCACACACACCTTCACCTGCATCCGCAACAGCAACAGGCGCAGCAGGAAGCTGCCGCCGCAGCAGCTGGATTCCCACTTCCAGGTAATTGCAAATACTTTCTTTGCTAGACGTGGATCTTACATTGCGGTTTTATTGCAAGCTTCAGGAACGCCAGGATACCCTAGACCTGGCATGATTCCTGGTAGGGATGGACCACTTGGACTACATCATCCTGATCTATTGGGAAGACCTTATGCTGACCAGTTGGCTCATCAGGTAATTAAATTACATTCTATCATGTATAATAATGTGCATTTTAAGAGTTATCATTTAATAGAAACAATTACAACAGCAACAACATCAGTTCAATCTACATTATTCATCGTTAGGGACACTTTTTTAAAAGACATCACACGCATCACACACAAAAACACAATTTACACAACATTTACTATACTTGTTATATTTATATTTATTATGAATTTGGTATACGTACGTTACAAATCGAACTTATACCAACTGTTTTTGTTTTCTCCTGCGTTGTTGTTTAATCAGGCCGCGGCCCATGAACAATTACAGAGACAGATGATGCTCGAGCGAGACAGATTCCCCCCGCATCCGTCGATCGTTGCCCAACACGAAGAATATTTACGGTAATTAGATGAATTCCATTGCTATTGTGAATTTAGTTTAATATTTATTTATAAATATTTTGTGTCATCATTGTTGTGGTTGTTATAGACAACGAGATCGCGAGATGAAAGTGCGAGCGTTGGAGGAAGCTGCCCGAGGTGGTTCAAGACAGTAAGGTATTCTCAAACCTCGAACAATCTAACACTAATTAATTGCTTGAACTGTTCCAGGCGTTAGTTTTTAAGTAAATAAATAATAAATAAAGCTACCTATAAACAGTATACAAATGGAGAATCGACGCAGAAACCACGGAGGACATATTTGTACAAGAATATTATAATAAATTATAAAAATTCTAATAAAAATAGTTAGTGAGGAGAGAATGAAGAAGGTATCGATCGTTAATTACGCAC
>JARJDU010031524.1:0-15117 GCA_030264695.1 Lissagria laeviuscula | reverse complement strand
TTGCTATACAATCCACACTTCTTATTATTTTCAGTTATTGTTATCTTTGCCATTTTGGTCTGAAACAATCAACTATTAGTTTCAGTGTAAAGTAGCTTGGGGTGCTTTGAAATTAAGTTCTTGACTAGACTTTAGGACAATCAGTTAGTGAATATTTGCAATTTTTTGTTTGAGTCTAACCTCGTCGTCCTCACTATTAAGTATGTCCTTGTTGGTATCCATATCCACAATCTTATAAATATGATTATTATATAAATTGCTGTGTGCAAACTAAAATTCTAAAATTGTCCTGGTCTCCTTGGACTTAGAAAAAACGTAAATAGTAGGAAAGTGCAGTAACTAATGCAAACCACTTAAAGCTAAAGCGAAACCACGACTAAGCAAAAGTACTAACGGTAGGTTTTCGTAGTGGCACAATCGTATGTGTAATTAAAGATAGCAAAGCGATAAAAAAGAATGAGTTGGGACGCAAGAACTATTGCGAAACAGCTGATTTTTATCATTGGGATTAATCTTCGGCGTTTACAGTAAAAAATGCATGTGTTTATACACTTACTTTTATAAATATTTCCATATTATTAATGCAAAACTTGCCTAAACAATTCCAATGCGAACTGAATTAATTAAAGTCGTCAAAATTCAATTAAAAATTGAATCATCCAATATGTGAATCATCATTTATGCATTCAACTGATAAGTAAACCATAAGATATTAGCCTTTAGCTTATGGTTAATAAAAAAATCAAATATTGCACATATTGCAATGTAAATATTGACTATTTGGACATTTTTATCTCAAAATGTATTTATTAAAGATTTTATTTAATTAGCAAGAACATGTATTGCTTTTATTTGCTTAATAATATTCGTTACAACATTGCTACTTCATAAACAAATCTCATATTTTCCTCGTATATTCATAATTAACAATAAAATTAAAATGATCAATAAGTTTGAATTTAATTATAAGATTCTCAGGCGATATTTGTATTCAAACATAACCTAAATTCCCTCTCAAATTCTACTCGGATCTCAATAATTCATGTTCATTGTGCCATAAATAAATAACATATAAGGTAATATTTCATAATTTATCCTTAAAACTCGTCTTTAAAAGGCAATAATCATATTTTAGATGTCTCCAGTAAATAATCAAAGCATCCTCGATGCTAAAGACACTTACATGGCCATTCTAGAATTGTCACAGCTCCTTAATACAAACCTTGATGCTGAGACTCTCTCTATCTGCATTCAATTATGCGAATCCGGTGTAAATCCAGATGCACTAGCTTCATGCATTCAGGAATTAAAGAAAGAATTAAATGATATTCATTCGTGGGGAGTCGCTGCTAAGCCAGATAAAGATGATGTGACCAACAAAAACAACTAAGATGATTAATGAAATTTTATTGGATAATACCAAAAAAAAAATGATGCCATATTCATTTATTACATAAATATATTTATTTAAATGCAAATAGTACAATTACAATTCTTCTTTCTTATCAGTTTTTACAACATGTTTACCATCATATACTTTATTTTCTATAGTAACACTTTGACATCTTTCTTGATCAATTAAGTAATCCTTTGCCACCCATGCTTGAGCACCATCTTTAAATAGGAATATTGCTCTGTTATCATCGACTAAATATCTGAAATAAAAAAACTAAACATAAAGCTCTTTGAAGTTTATTTTAAAAGAGAGAGAAACCTTTCAGCTTGTATATGATTGTTCCATAAACTTGTTTGCCATAGTTTTGTAACTTCCTCAGTTTCTTCCTTGGTAGGATTATTAGCAACATTAACAAAGGTCATTAATGTACGTCCTTTCTTAGTTGCTTGAAGCATTTCTTCAGGTTTCTCAGGATTTAATTTTGTCATGTCTATGTTTGGTGGTTGCCGCAAATGTTCTGGTAACTCATCTTCAGGCAGTGGTTCATCATCCTCCTAGATGCACAATTTTTTTTTCTTATATCATCAATTATTGATTGGATTATATGAATTAACTAAGAATTTACCTCCCATTGATCTAATAATCGTTCCATATCTGCATCACTGAAATCTCTTATATCTTTCTTAGCCCATTCTGGCTTCTCATCACTTTTCTTAGTTTCATTCAATGAGATAGTTAATAACACTAGGAATGTTATGGTAAATACTTTCAAAACTAACATTTTAAACTTATAATTAATAATATTTGTTGCAAAGCCGGCTGAGAGTTTTGAGTAGAAAATATTTTGTTTTAACCTGTTTTGCAAGCAGCATAGTGAGGTGTCAATGTCAATTGAATGTCAACAAATAGGGAAATTAAATTATTGCAATTTAAACAAATAAGCAAATTCTGAATACATTAATTTTTTTCAGTTGCGTCTACAAAAATTAATCTTTTAAATATTTATTATGGCATCAAAATCTACAGATGTAAGTTTTTGCTGAAATAGCAATAAATTCGATAATTTTCAAAAATTGTTTGTATTCTTAGGAAGAATCGTTAAGCGTGCAATGTTCTAAAATAGAACTACGGGCAGCAATCATGCAACTATTGCGTTTAGTTGGTGTAGAACTTGATAAAGAAACAATTCTGATTTGTATTGAATTATTGGAGGCAGGAGTAGATCCTACTGCATTAGCTTCATGTATAAAAGAACTCAAGAAATTATCTCCGAAATAAAAGTTAACTAGATCATTAATTCGTTTTTTTAATGACAACTAAATTTGGAAAATTATATAATTTCATAATTTGTTTTTAAATTTGAATAAAATATTTGACAACATGCGGCAAATACGTTATAAAATATAACCTTCAAGTTCATTTCAGAATGATGTTATCAAATAAAACTTAGTTTAAAATCAAAGCAAAGTTTAAACTGTAATCGAAGTATGTACTTTTAGTAAAAAGAGTGTTTTTTAAAGGAAATTAGTATATTTATATATCTCTGAAATATAAACAATGGATATACAAACAACTCAACATGATCCATCTGGATTCAACTATGAATTTGGTAAAACATGGATTTACCCCACAAATATGTCCATTAGACAATATCAAAAAGATATAGTAAGCCAAGCATTGTTTCAAAATACAATGGTATGCCTTCCTACTGGTTTAGGCAAAACATTCATTGCAGCAGTTGTCATGTATAACTATTATCGATGGTTTCCTTCTGGAAAAGTTATTTTTATGGCAACAACCAAACCTCTTGTCAAACAAC
Organism: Lissagria laeviuscula; assembly: GCA_030264695.1. Lineage (NCBI taxonomy): Eukaryota > Metazoa > Arthropoda > Insecta > Coleoptera > Staphylinidae > Lissagria > Lissagria laeviuscula. Next base: position 11,902 of record JARJDU010031524.1, on the reverse strand, counting down.
AATTAGATGCTTGTTATAAAATTGTTGCTATGCCTAAAGAATCAACTGCTGAATTAACTGGTAATATTCGAACAAGATTAAGTTAAAAGATTTATTAATCACATACATCAAAAGTATAAAATTAATAAAACCTTGTTGTAGGAAATGTTTTAAAAACAAATAGACAAGATATTTGGCAATCAAAAAGAGTCTTCTTTTTAACACCACAAGTTCTTTTAAATGATTTGGATACTGTTGCTGAATTAGGCACAAAGATAAGATGCATAGTTATAGATGAAGCACACAGAGGAAGAGGCAACCATGCATATTGTGAAGTAATCAGAAAACTAATTACAATGAACAAGGAGTTTCGAGTACTTGCATTAACAGCTACACCTGCATCTAGTGTTATTGAAGTTGTTAATGTATGCAATACCTTGTTGATTTCACATTTAGAGATTAGAACTGAGGAATCTCCTGATGTTATCCGTTACTTACATCATAAAAGTATAGAAACAATTGTACTTAAACTAGATGGCAAGTTACATGATGTTATTGAAAAATATAAATTGGTGCTGGATAAATATGTGAGGATATTGATCAAGCATAATGCTATACAAACAAATTTTAATTCTCTGCATAAAGGACGCCTGTTTTTCTTATCTAAAGAATACCAAGAGAAAAATACACATAATAGAAGTAGTGAGGAGTACAAACTTATTGTAAAAGTATTTGGCACATGCACAATTTTATATCATGCTTATGATGTGCTACTAAGACATGGGATGAGGAGTTTTGCTAAATATTTTGAAGGTTTATCACATACACATATAACTTTTAATGTTATATTAAGTTACTTTTCTTGTAGAAAACATTGACAAACCGTTATTATTAGGTTGTTATAATGAAATCAAGGAAATATTACAAATGATTGCGGAATATATTGGTCCTCCACTTATATATGAGAAATTACCTGATGGCGACCAACTGAAGGTATGCCTTTCAAAGAGATTGATTTTCATATTACTCAACATAGCTGTAGCTTTCAGAAAACTGCAAATTTGGACATCCAAAGTTCTACAAACTTGCAGAAATAATCATTGAGCATTTTAATACGAACGATGCTAACACCTCAAAGGTAATGATTTTCTGCGAATATAAAGAATCCGTTGTGGAAGCATATGCAGTTCTTCTGGGAGAAAAAAACGTAAAACCTAAAATGTTTATGGGCCAAAGCGCCATAACGCAGAAGCAACAAGTCAGTATCATTGAATCCTTCCGGAGTGGCAGCTTCAACACATTAATATGTACTTGCATTGGTGAAGAAGGCATCGATGTAGGTTTCGTGGATATGGTCATTTGTTTCGATATCTCGAACAAGTCCTCAATTCGATTTATTCAGAGAATTGGTCGTACTGGTAGAGATAGGAATGGTAAAGTAGTTATACTTGTTGCAGAAGGTAGGGAACAACAAATTCTGAAAGAATGTCTCCAAGAAAAGCGGCATCTTTGCGATTCCTTGCTTTCGGCGCAAACTGCCAAAAATTTTGACTCGCGGTTATATAAACATAGTCCTAGAATGATTCCCGAAGGTATTAGTCCTCAATGCCTGGAGTTATTTATTGCGCCGACAGATTCGTCAATTGTTAAAAATGCTTTCTTTATTAAATCAACTAAGAAACCTGTTGTGACGACGTCTGAAGATTCTGATAATATTAACATGTCAGATTTGATTCCTAACTGTAGGTTTATATCATTGAGTGATAATTGCGATAATTCAAATGAAAAGCGATCTCTGAATCTTGAAAATTTTGAAACAATACATAGGCAACGGTTTTTGCAAAATGTCTCTTCTGGAGTTTCAGTAGACTCTGAAATTATGACTTCTCTAATGAAGTTAATCGATTGCAAACGGTTTAATATCCCCATTAATACTCAAAGAAGTCATAAGCAAGCTAATACCACTAAGAAAAAACAGGTAGATATTAGAGATATGTTCAAGAAGGGTTCACTCACACAGAAAATGACTGAAACTGTAGAAAATCGGAAAGAAGATGATTTAGATTACTTGTTTCAAGCTCAAGTAAATAGCATTTTAGGAAAGATCAAAGACTGTGGGCTGTGTGGTCGTTTTGAGAATGATATCACCATTAAACGTGACCTGGCCCCAATTGATCATTTCGAATATAATATAGACTTGACTTGTTTAAATATTAATAGTGTGGTATGCTCTCTGAAAAGTTACGAAGACAAATATACTGGGAAAAGGTTTTTCGAAGAGGAAACAAAAAGCCCTGAATTATTGTCTTCAGATATTGCTAAAACAAAAGTATCTATCAGTGTTTCAGAGCTTTTTGATATTAATGACGATCTTCTATTCGATCGTATTTTGTTGCCAGATGTTCCTATTGCTGAAAATCCATCAAAATCTCAAATTTCCAAATTACCTGATATCCCCGAAAACACTTCTGTACAAGATCTCAATATATCGGTTGATATTTTTAATGAAACTTATCAAAATAATATGAAAATTATTGAAAATAAATCTCCCGATATTAGCAAAACATGGCACATTAATAATAGTCCTGAGTATAATTTAAAAACACTTCATGTAGAAGTAGAAAATCCAGGAAAAAGTAGGTTACGTGATATGGATATGTCTCTTGATCTTTTTGATGATAACATAGTACAAGCAATAAATTTAGGTAGCTACCAAAATACGCCTGAGTCCAATTCGAAACTAATTAATGTTTTGAATGAAGAAATTTCAGAAAGTCCTCCTCCAGGAAACTTAACTTTAATTGCTGGAGAATTTGCTAATTTCTTGCAATCCGATAACAACCGCAGTAAATTGAACCAAATATCTAAAAACGTTTCAAATTCTGAATCTATAGAAAATGAGCAAAATCTTTCTGATATAAATGAAGATATTATTGAAGATTCTCCTTGTGCTAGCAACAAACGGAAATCCTCAACTACATCCTCTGACCGCCCGAACAAACGCACAAGATTCAATACAACAGATATATTTGATTTATCAATCTTTAAAAAACCATATGATTCTTCTATCGGTACTCCTACTCATTCTAAATCTAAATCTCCAACTCTAAAACTACCAAAACCAAAAAATCGACTTCTTGTTTCTGATATCATAGATGAAACAACTTTGTTTGCCTTCAAAAAAACTAGTAATCAAGGATCGCCAATCTTGAATAAATCAAAATATATTTCTATATCTCCCACCTCATCGTCACCTGATTTAAGTAGGTATACTCAATCAAGAAAACCATTATCCTTGTTAAAGAGAAATAATTCTGAGCAGAAAAGTAAACTGATTGATCTTACTGATATATTTGACACGTCTTTCATAGGAAAAATCCCTACTACTTCTTCACTTTCCTCAAAGAAAACTACTGTTTCTGCCGAAGATTCAATTTTGGAATCTGCATCAAAATTAACTTTTCCATCTAGTACGGAAATTCCAGGATGTTCAGGGTCAGGGTATATTAATCCAATCTACAATTCCAAACCTTCTACCTCTGCTAATATTTCACCAGTGAAATTTAAAACTACACAAATTTTTGAATCTCCTGGCTCCCCTGTAATTAAAACTAAAAAATTACGAAAACCTAGATTCTTGGAAACTTTCATTGATGAAGACGATGATCAAATTGCTCTTTCTCCTGAAAAGTCTTCCAATAGTTCTCTGAGTACTATTAATCAATCCCCAGAGATTCTTAATAGTAAAGTAACGGCTAAACTTAAAAATTCTAAGAACAAACAACGTGCCAAAGGTTTTATTGTTGATGAGGCGGAAGTTGAATCAAGTGAAGAACAAAGCAGTGATGAAGTATTTTTTAGTCAGGATTTGGATGGTTTTGAGGAAAGTTTTGTTGATGATGAGATTGTTGATGGGGATCAATGCTCACAAATGCAGGCAGTGTATTTGCAAAGTGTAAAAAGCCCTATTATCCGGCGAAAGCCACTATTTAAAATGCCACAGTTGCCAGTTAATGTGATGGATACTATGGTTGATGATGACATTGATCTGACTTATGTTAAGGATACTTTTGTTGTTGATGACGAGGATGATGAAATCGAGTTTGCTTCTCAGGAGGAGTTAAGTGAATTAGAAAAGGCTGAGTTGATCCTTAAACAGAGGAAAAGAAACAGAGGAAAGGAAAAGAGAAATACTAAGGGGAATAATAGTTCCGAGGGTGGGTTAAAGAAGAAAGCTGTTTGGAATAGGATATCTCTTGATAGTTCTGATTCTGATTAACAATATTTGTATTTCTTTATTGATGTGTTATTAATTATGTATTTGAATCTTATTTTAATTTCATATAAAAGTTTTAATATGACTGTTTAGAATGATCTAGTCATAACAAGACTATTTATAAACATGTTTGTACTGCCAATTTATCTATAAATGTTCAATTCAAATCTTTCTTCTTTTATATAATAAGAAGAGTTGCTTTTTTTGTTTGCAAAGATCTTCTAAACTATTGAACCGATTTTAATTACTGAATATAAAATTTGAACTGATTAACACCCAGCGCCTCGGCCACACAATACGTTGAGAAATGAAGAGATGGGGTGAATAATTATGACCGCCGATTGTTGTTTTTTGCTACTGTTTGGTAAAGATTGCACAAGTCGTTTTATTTCGTTTGATGTGCTGATAGCTAAGTCTTCACTTTGGAAAAGAACCGCGACTTCGATTACAGATCGCGGAAAAAGACAACGAGCTGAAACCGATTGGAAAAAAGGAATTGTCGGGTTTCCACTACAATCGAGTATAAAAAATGGGCAATGCCGGGCAAGTAATATTCTAATATAGGATATGAATAGGAATTTAATTTGAGGTGCAATAAAAACATGATTTTTTATACGAATGTATTTTTAAAGAAAAATCTAGATCTCTTCTCGGTATAATACCAAATATTATACACATTTCGCTCACTTAACTAGGACAATAAATAAATATTAGCTATGTTATTTTATGCTATTTAATACATGTTTATGACTAGAAAATCTATTATGATGTCATATGTAATTTTCATTATTCATCAATTTTCTTTCAATTGTTAGCATCCTATTATTCTGTCATTGTTCTTTGCTGACTGTAATATAAATACCAATTTATGACTGACGTTCACAAATGCTTCCAGCACTGCTAACCCTTAGCTAGCTGTTGAAGCATTCCTGCCACATTCTTAATATTCAAATATTTCAATTTTTAATCTTTAAAAAATCGTTCGTATTTACTTGTTCATTTCTTAAAGATTTTAACATTTAATGACCTCTTTTAAACCTTAATTTAACAATCAAACGTAGATACTCGTATTCTTCAATACATGACTTAGTATTAGTTTTTTTTTTCTTTGCACAATAATTACAAACATTTTTACTTGGCACGGATCTCTTCTTAACTCTTTGGTCTTAATGCCTAACAGAAACACTAAACACAATGCTTTTTCTTTAAACAAATAATAATAATAATAATAATATAAACATAGAAAAAAACACAAGTGAGAACGTGTGTACACATAACTTATCAGTCTTTTTCGATATTCTACACTTTTCTATTTTAGATTTACAAGCACTATGTGTTTGGATTGTTTTGCAACCGAATAAATTAATGTAATGCCCATTCATAGATCCATATTCTTTGTGCAAAATTAATGACTTGATTGAACTCGTGAAAAAACTTCTTTTATGTCAACATTTTGACTTGACTTTGCCTGCAAGCAAGCTTATGTTGCAAACCAGGCTTTTGTTTCTAATATCAAAATTGATTTACAACTTTTTATTTCTTGATTAAATAATGAATATAAACGCCTAATCAATTTTGACTGGTTTGACTAAACTAAATTTTACAAAAATTGCTCAATTATTTGCATTTGGAAGAAGAGGAATAAACAGAAACACAACAGCTCCAACTATTCCAAATTTGAAATATCAAACAACGTAACAATGTGTTGCAAACAACAACGTAAACGAAACGCAATAATGAACGTCACTATACCACAACCTACGACTTGTAGGTCCGAATAACATCCCGGATGACAGCCCTGCAAAGTGGGCATTGTCCACCACCCTTTCCGCGCCATTGTTGCAAAGCACATTCATAACACATGCACATGTGACCACACATGTACAGGACGGCATCAATTGGTTTCTCATAGCATATCGTACATTCAGCCCCAGCGGAATACAAATTGTTACCCATGTGGAGACCATATATGGGTTCGTTGTTGCTATTAGTTTTGTTACACTCCGAAGAGATAGGCTATAAAGAACAAGAAAAAAACTATATTAGTTATCATTCATTACGTAGTTTAAACAAATCGAATTGAGTATAACTCAATTTAAAGATTGACACTCACCTCAATATAAGTATTGCTGTTCATAGAGATCATAGTCCCTGCATTTGAGGTAGTCGGCACAAGATTATGATTACTGTGGTAATGACTAGTCTGCAATTGAGGCGCCACCTCTGTATTATAAGCATTCGCCAAATTCTGTGACGAATGATGGGATGCAGGAAGCGCAGCTGGCAACGACACTGGGGCCAATACTGCTGGCACCACTGAATTGTTATTGACGTGCTGGTGATGATGGTTCACAATGTTTACATGCGCAGTAGGCAAGTAATTAACTTCTGGGACAACTTCAACTTGCGGAACTCCGCATCCTCGACTGTTGGAAGGCATGATAACTTGCCTCCTCATCTCCGACTGCGAGTTCAACGAATTCATAGACTCCGAATTCGGTGTTACAATCCTTCTCTCGTGACTCCTGTTGGGTGTAGTAGCCAAAGGACAGCTCACTACTCTAATCTTCCTTGTAGAACCGAACACGTCAAAGAATGCCCATAATCGTAAACTTTGATCCACATGAATGACCACCACCGGAGCTCCTCCATTTTTGCTAATCTGCACTTCCCCAGTCGGGGATACATAGAAACTTATCTCATCTCCTACGTTCAATGTACGTGCGATATCTCTGCTAATAACCCAATACTCTGGTCGATCCAATAAAAAGTTTGAATCGTCAGGCAAATCAGAACTCTGTAACGTAGCAGGGTCACAAGAAGTTAATCCCAGTCCCAAGCAACCTTCAAAAACGTTTTCTGTCGCGAGGATCTGAACAACCATTTTCTCCCCGATTTGCAAAGGTCTTCCAGTGAAGACATATCCTTGACAGAATTCGGAATCGATTCTCGATGCAACCGTTCGGTTGGCATTGAACCTGACATTTCTGCCGCGAGTTCTATGCAATGGGAAAGCGTTGAAGTTCAAATGGGAAGGTTGGTATCTAATCACGGGGAGGTTTAGCTCTTCTGGGTCTCTTTCGCGAATGTTTACGTTTTGCATAGGGTACACCAATCGATCGATGTCCTCATGACCATTGGTGTTAACATTAGCGTTGCGGTTATCACAGTTGTTGGTGATCTCGAGCCGAGAATTATTTAGCTGGTGTTCGAATTCTACGAATTCTATTGCTGTGGAATTTCCGTACACATCGATCAATGCCCAGAGGGGACCACGGGTTTCCACTCCTCCGAAGAAAATGCCTTTTTCTTCACCGTTGATACCGAAGTGGACATCGCCAGAAGAAGTGACATAGTAGTAGAGGACGTTGTTCTGGGTGGCGAAGCGTTCAGGAAGGGCTTTTGCCCAATATCCCGGTTTGTTCGTGAGGTCAGGACAGGCATATTTCGGGAGGTTGTAGCGAAGGGTGCTTGGATCGTGATAGGTGAATCCAAAGCGGATAACACCACTCCAATTGTTAGAAATTTCGACGAATTTTATACAAATCTGAAAAGAAAATAATATTAGTATGAAACTAATTAAAGTTAACGTAAGCTATTAAAATTTCTATTAAACTGAAGTAACATTATTACCTTTTCGTTGACTTTGACTGGACGCGCGCTGAACGCAATTCCCTTGCAGAAACTTTCAGCCCGTCGGGCAACAGTTGCATTACGATAAAGTCGAATGTGGTCACCACGAACATTGTGGAACTGCAGCGGGGGTAGGTTATTAGTTCCCAGGCCTTCGGACGTAGATCGGGAGGCTGTAACAATGCAAAAATACAATTAGCAGCTGTTTCTTTAAATTTCGCATGTATTCCCGTACTGTTGGAATTACTAGCAGCCGGCCATATAAAAAGAAGGTAGGATGTAGATGCACATGGTGCGCGAAAACCAGGTGCGCGCCGTATGCGCTCACTAAAGACAGACTTGAGAAAGCAGCTGTTGAGGTATATATACTATTTATAAATATCCAAGATTGTACCCTCAAGATGGGGTGCCTCAATTACAGGTAAACGCATTTACATATATTCAATCTAGGTAGGCTGCAGTAAGTTCCTATTGCCATGTTCAGCATCCGGTATTTCCTACATTTAACTTCCCCTTTTTAACTTGAAACCGGATGCATCAAGGAGTACCTACATATATAAGTACTAGCCATGCATGTACATGAGGGAGTGCTCTAGTTCGCCTTCATTCTTACTTCGTGTGAGTAGCGCTGTAGTTTTGCTTTGTTTTTGCTGCTACTGCTCTTATATATCGCGTTACTCTGCGTAAGTTTAATGCAACGGAAACGGATCGGAAGAAGGCGTATTGTGTTCCAGTCTATGTCTGTGTCGTTCCGCCAAACGCACTGATTCGGCTCATGTAGCAGAACAGAAAGAAATTAATTTTCTCTGGATGCACATGTTGCGTTTCCAAGTTTTCATCGCGTCACGCTTAGGAGCGCGTTATGGGCTTGGATTAATTTCCTCGTTGAATGTGGGTAACCAATGAATGATAGTAATGTATTGCTATCCTGGGGTCTTCGAAGGGTAGCGGGAGGCGAGCAAAATGGCTGTTGGATCGTTAAAATCGCCATACGTGATGATATAATAGGGTAAAACGAGTCAAGTGCACAAGTACATTGGGGTGATTGATATGAATAGGAGATGAATCATTTTGCATCGTTTTATCAGACTGAGGCTTAGGTTAGCGCTAATTCCCTAATGACTAAAATAAATTGAAGTTTGTTAAATTGCAGGATATCGCAAATAATCTAACTGTTATCAAACTATGAAGTGCATTTAGATTTTTTATTTGAATTTTTTCATACAAAAAAATATTTAAAGAAGCTTGAAAGCAGGAAGTTTGGAATATCAATTTTAATGAAACAGTTGTTGGATTTGTACTTGCGCGAGTTTAATGATGAGGACGAAGAAGAAGTACAAGAGAGAACATGAACTTAATAGTGAGAAAGAGACCGGATGTGCTTCCTCTAACTTTATATATATATTCGTATATGTAAACCAAAAAGCAAAGCAAAAGGCCAGCCAGCTAAGAGCTAAAAGTTAAAGTTAGCAGAGTGAAACAAACACTACTGCTTGGTCTTCTTTTCGTTGAGGTTGAGGAAGCAAATACCAGAATGAAATTCAAATAAAAACTTTAAAAAAAAGAAGGTAAAATAGTAGCAAATGTTATACCAACCGGAGCGAGAAACAAAGCAAAGCAAGAAAACACATGACGAAGGAAACGAAAAACGGAAACAGAAAAATCACAATGTGGTATGGATCATTGTCCGCATTGTAGAACAATTAAAGTTTCTTTATTAAAATAAGCAATTCTAAATTAATTCAAAAAATAAAAATATAAACAGATTTTAGCGGATTAAAGAGTATTTATGTTGTACTTTATATTGACATAAAACGGCTCTGAATGAACTACATACTCGTATTTATAATTTTAATTGTAATATCCGTTGTTGAATTAATCATGAGCGAGGAAGACTAGGACGTGGTCACCGCAATTAGGCTATTTTTAATCTTGTACTTAGTAATGCTAATTGCATCTGGTATGGAATTGAAACAAACACGACATATATAAAGTCATACATATAGCACTATTAATAAGGTTTTGTTGGATTTTTCCAGGTTTCCTATTTTATAGTAGTATTGATTTTCCTTTCCTTCTTTTGTCTTTTTTTCGTTCCGTACAGAAACCCCATAAAGGGCACAATGACATATCGACAAACTTGCACACCACCGCAACCCCTAAAACAATTGTATATCTATAGGAACAGATAGCTTTAGATAGGTAAACTCAGAATTGAATTTCCTTCAAGATTACTTCCCTTCCATGCCCATAGATAAGATCCAATCGTATGTACTCGCATCTATCTATTTAAAGTTAAGGCGTTTGTTGTTGTTATTTGGATGTTTTTTGTTGTTGTTATTCTTGTGTGTAGTTGTTGTGATTGTGATTGCGTTACTGCATGCGCATGAGGTATAAAGTAGTGAAGACACGATTCGACGTTTCGGCGTGCGACTGGCTTGAGTCTCGCGAGTCTGGAACGTTACCTAAATGCTAACATCTCCGTCACGACTTCGCGGTTCCCACGGTGCGCGCGGTTCTCAGGATATATCGCGAAGACTTTCTCGCGTCGAAGAGTCTGAAGACAGAGACGGAACCTTCCATTGCACGCCGCTGAAGGAGAACGTACCGTTCGATGATATATGCTCGCAACAAACACACTCGGCGTACGGGCATGCATTTAGCGCTTTTAACGACTGTGATCATTTGTATGTTGCGTACTTTTAATCAAACTAACTCAACTCGACTCAACTACACTCTTATTTTAGCTCAAACTAACTTATGCTAAGTGAGCTACAACAAGGTAGTTACTAGCAGAGAAAGAGAAAGAAGGCACGTAGCAAGTATGTATGGCTTGAATTGAAGATTTCAATAATTGCTTTAATGAATGATGAACCGAAAATGTGCGCAATGCGAGACCCCGAGGCTAATTTCACATTTATCTGATTGCTCATTAAAGTGGTTAATAAGAATTGATTGAGGGAAATTGTTTCTTGTTATTTGAACAACCAAAAATGAAGGAAATTCATTTATGGATAAATAACGCAGGAACTATTTTTAGTTCTAATAAATTGCTTCGAATTCTTGGATAGATCTTGACATTTATTTGTAGCGTAGGTAATTTTAGCTTCTCCGTTAAGTATTAATCTTCAGGTAATTCATTAGAACGTTCTCCGTCCTGCTATAATTTAATTGTTCTTATTTTTCTTGTCATAATTTCACAGAAGTACCAAGCGACTTTATGACAAAGTCAATATTATTTCTTGTATCAAACACAACTGTTTTCCCTAAGGCCATAGCTAGAGCAACCCAAACCCGATGCAATTGCCCTTTGTTAGGTTTTGTATCCTGGGGTGGCTTTAAATGTTAATAGATGCATAAAATAAAAATAGACTGAACTTTCCTACATTTATTCAATTTCAAATTCTATAAATTATGAAATTCCTCTTATTGACAAATGTTCAAAGGCAAAAATACCATTTTGTGTTAGAATTAAGACGACCCTGTAACTCAGTTGTCGGTTAGTAGTTCGTTAGTATTGCCTTCCCCTTCTCATCCCTTAGATATATGTGTCCCCACGGAATTTTGTATTTATATTCTTGGATCGTTTCTCTAGGCTAGCTGCTGCCCTTTTTTCCCTATATGTAGTGGTGTAGCTGTCTTAAATATGTAACGGATTTGGTAGTAGTGCCACCGCCATGTTTTCGTCTTTCATCTGTTCTATTGTTATCTTGAATTCTACCCGAGGAGGTTTACTAAGTTAGGTACATCTGTCCTGAAGGTACAACCAGCTGTTCAATTCATTCCCAAAACGTAAAACCTTAGGTAAAATGATAAAACCATGAAGCAAGGATTTAAACAATTGTTATTCGTTATGGTCACACTAGTCATATCAGAAAATTCACGTTCCCAAAGAAGTAATATCAAGACAATGCCCTTTATTATTTGTTCCCAGCGTTTCCCAGTAGTACAAATCAATAATTTACACGGAGACAAGGCAACCACATTCGTCCTAGGACCTAGGTCCTAGACAAT